>JAWPHD010007816.1:0-123330 GCA_037043455.1 Cyrtodaria siliqua | reverse complement strand
TATATTTATAGATCTAGTGACGGTATCTACAGATACAGTGACTGTATCTACAGAACTAGTGACTATATCTACAGAAAAAGTGAATGTATCTACAGAACTAGTGACGGTATCTACAGAATAGTGAATATATATACAGATATAGTGACTACATTTACAGATCTAGTGAATATATCTACAGAACTAGTGACTACATTAAGAGATCTAGTAAATATATATACAGATCTAGTGACTACATTTACAGATCTATTGAATGTATCTACATATCTAGTGACTACATTTAGAGATCTAATAAATATATATACAGATCTAGTGACTACATTTACAGATCTGGTGAATGTATCTACAGAACTAGTGACTGTATCTACAGAATAGTGAATGTATCTACAGATCTAGTGACTACATTTAGAGATCTAATAAATATATATACAGATCTAGTGACTACATTTACAGATCTGGTGAATGTATCTACAGAACTAGTGACTGTATCTACAGAACTAGTGAATGTATCTACAGATCTAGTGACGGTATCTACAGAACTAGTGCATATATTTACAGATCTAGTGACTACGTTTACAGATCTAGTGAATGTATCTACAGATCTAGTGACTACGTTTACAGATCTAGTGAATGTATCTACAGAACTGGTGAATGTATCTACAGGTCTGGTGACTACATTTACAGATCTAGTGAATATATCTACAGATCTAATTAATCCAGTGTCTGCATCTATTGACTACATTTACCGATCTGGTGACTACATTTACCGATCTAGTGACTATATTTACAGATCTAGTGGATGTATCTACAGATCAAGTGAATGTATCTACATATCTAGTGATTACAATTCCGGATCTTGTGAATGTATCTACATATCTAGTAACTATATCTACAGAACTAGAGACGGTATCTACAGACCTAGTGATGGTATCTACATATCTATAATCTAGTAACTATATCTACAGAACTAGAGACGGTATCTACAAACCTAGTGATGGTATCTACATATCTAGTGAATGTATCTACAGACCTAGTGAATGTATCTACAGATCTAGTTACTATAGCTACCGAACTAGTGACTCTATCTACAGATCTAGAGACGGTATCGACAGAACTAGTGACGGTATCTACACAACTAGTGAATGTTTTTTTTGCAGAACTGGTGACGGTTTCTACAGAACTAGTGATCGTATCTAAAGAACTTGTGACGGTTTCTACAGACCAAGTGACTCTATCCATGACATAGTGACTTTGTTTACAAAACAAATGTTTGCCACATAAAGTTTCGCGAGATCTCACGAGAGTATGCCAGGTGAAGCAGATCGTTATATTTGGCAATGGACATTATAACATCCTAAAGGTCATGTTAGCAAAGAGTTATCTGTTATGTTGGCGTATTGCACTTAAGCATTGTGTATGAACCTCTACGCACGGAATAGCATCAAACCCAAATGACCTACTCTCTATCCTTCTTTTGATCCACTCTTTGATACTGAGGTTTGTCTGAGAAGTTTTAAGATCACAAGTTTTGTTTTCATATTTAATGAACATTTAGATATTGGTTCATCGCGATAAATGTCATACGCATAGTTGGGTCAATGAGTTACGAGGAATCGTATGTTTGCAATCGAATATATACAACGTTAATGTGAATAATAACTGATCTTTATTAAAGATCCCTTGATAACGAATAATAAAAGCACCCATAAAGAATACATAATGGTGTAAAAGTGAACTTATAATTACTCCAGCCGTGCCTTACCAACGTACAGTTAATATAAAAGAGTATAAGGATATATGCAAATATCACCCTGAACATATAGGGCGTGACTTCTATATTAGCATTTAAATGTTGATGAAAGTCTTACGGAATGATATATAGGATACATTACAGCGATAATGTCCGCACATTTGGGAAACATTAACGAATGATAAGTTTATCTCTCAAAGGGATCTTTTTTCTTTCTGAAATAGCTATGTTTGTTGAACTAACGTTATGGCGTCGCTGTCAGTAGGTATTTGTGAGTCTGATGACACGGCTGTGCAATAGCCCAGAACCAGTCATTTAAGTTCAATATTATGTTATTGTTGTAAATGAAATTTATTTTCATATAGTATCTTATAATTCTTTTAGAATGGCATAGCTAAAAGCATATGTAAATGTTTATTGTATATAATACTGTATTATGGCGAGACTTTAATAAACAATAAAACCTAGGTATTTAGTTTTCGTTACCATGTTTGTCAACATAGACTTTTCTCAAAGAAAGGTACATAAGTACATTTTTCTCTGATATCTATTATCGTTTCTATCATTTCAACCGAACACTTCGTCCAAAAAAAGGTCAAATACAATTATATGTGTGGTTCCGGTTTGACGACCGAACCATTTTTAAAGGGGGGGGGGGGGGGGGGGGGGGGGGGGTTTAAGGTAGGGGGGGGGGGGTCCTAAACATTTAAAAAAAATTGAGGAAAAAAAACTATCTAGACACAATATAAACGGCTTTAACTAGCCAGGCCAAACCCCAAAATTGGACCGTCGAATTAGCAAATAACAAATATAACAAAAATAAGAAATAATGGTGAGAAAATGCATGTATATTTTTTTATCAAACTCTTATGTTTCAGATAATTTTAATCATTGTTTAACATTGTCAATATTTATATTTTATTTTCATATATTTTGTTTGATGTTCTCGCTGTATTGTACATGTATAGTGCGCGGCTATACACGGTGTATATTCAATGTCTAATATTCAATGTTTAATATTCGTGTTTAATGCTGAATAAAGATTTTTTTTTTTTTTTTTTTAAAAAGTATCACCCTTGGTCGAATACTATAATTTACCATACTGACAATCAGTTTTCCTTTGACATATGGGACGCCCTGTTACACCATATGCTAAGAAGCCCTACTCTCCTAATGTGTTTAAAACATTTCAATACAAATTGTAATTATCAAAGCGGAAACAATTTAACTATTTACTTAATTTCAACTATGCCTTTTCACATATTGTTGTCAAAACAGCGACACGTTTTCTTAAAGCATACGTTCGCACCTTTACGTCGGTTAAAGGCGCTATACGCCTTTCATCAAACATAAAGTATGCTCGCCAATTAAGGTGGTAAGAAAACAATCATATCACTTTCAACGGTCAACTATGAAAACATTCGACACGTGTCGTGTTAAATTGACACTTTTTATCAGACACCGCTAAAAAAGAAACATTGTGTACACCAATTTTAACACCACGACATTAATAGTTTAAATAAAATACTTCGCATGCTAGTTCGAAGCCAGATTGCAAAACATGGGCAAACAAATATCGACACTTTGACATGATTGATCATCTCACGTTTAAAGAAGAATACCTACATCAAATCGAGTCGATTATTAAACTATCGTTTTAGAGCGATTATTTCAAACTGGGCTCAAACAGCACAGGAGTAACATAGATTACTACGCTTGAGAACGCCTGTCAACACGGCGCTAAATTGGAGATCTAAATTAATGGTTTCATCCTAGACACTTTTGAAGGTATTGTAAATTTAAAGTTTCAATAATAGACGGTTTAGTTGGAATTCTAGTATTTTAGCGCTATTTTGTCGTCTGTAGCATTGAGCAATTGAGATGAAATAGACGCTTTCAAATGAATGGGAGGAGTCGTGGTGGTTTATTGCTCGGCGTTTGTATGTAACTGATTGCACACAGGTTCTTCGATAAAGCGTTTCGCGAAGTTGAATGTGCTTGTTAGAGAAAATTCGATGTTTTTCTTTTTTTGTCTTAACGTCTGGTGTTAATTAAAGTAATAACTCGGAGTTCCAGGATTTTTAATTATGAACAGGTAACATTTAAATTATGGACGTGTTAGAATAGTAGTCGGAGTTTTATTTCCTTACTATTACATGTGTGCTGTATGTCTTGAGTTATTTTCACTATTTACACAAACGTTTGATTGATTGATGCAGGTTTCTATACGAAGATGAACTTTGTATTTATAAATACTGGCATTATGTGTGATAAATTGGAACACTATCTGTTATATATTTGTAGGAAAGTATATAGTTGTGGAAACAAATATTTAAATTGTTCATATTTTATCATACATAATCATAAAGTAATATTAAATAACTTTAGACATCCATTACTGAATAATGAACATCATTTTAAATGTATGTCCCATTTATTTTGTAAATAGTGTATATATGTATTTTGTTGAGGGCCCCGTGGAAGATTGACTAGATTCAAAAGAGTTCTTTAGTTAATTAAAGTATTAATTAGTGTTAGTAGTATTGTTGTTGTTATTGTTGTGATACCGCTTCGGACTGAATTTAATATGTAGTAGTCGCTTTCTTTAAGTTATATTATTAAAACTTTTTAGAAAATACTATGTATGCTTGTGCTTTCTACACGTTATATGTCACTGTGTATACAAAATAACAAATGCTTTTGTTTTTCTAGGATGACTAGACAGCATGAGTTTTTCTTGCTTATTAGCAATTTACTTTATTTTTTTCCCATTCACCTATTTATTTCCCTTCACCCATTTATTTCCTTTAGGTTAGGACTAGTATCATGCCTTTCGATAAGATACAATGCAATATCATAACATATCATAACATCAAACGCCTTTTGTCCAATTCTAATTGTTCACCTGACCATTGTGTTTTTCCCATTTTAAAATACGACATGTTGTTATGAATCTATTTATTTTTTTACACTTAGTCTAGTTTTAATAGTTTCTTTACGTCTCATCATTTATACGTCATGGTAGATGATGTTAATAACTAAACTGATACATATGTAGAAATGCGTAAGTTAAAGAAAATGATATGTTATACCGCATACCCAATAACACATTATTAGACATAATACCAGTTATTATTGTTATAAGGTCCGTCATACAAAACATTTTTTTGTTATCTAAATTGTTTATTGATATAAAAATACACATTAAGGTGGTTCCCTGTTAATATCACATGGTTTCGTTCTTTTTAAAAGCTTTTTATAACCTATACCAGTACAATGACGAGGCTCCGTTAAATGGAGACAAATAACCGAAAACGATCGAGCATATAATTTAGCCCTTGTTATACAAGAGTATGACTTCTATACGTTTACGACGAGCCCGAGGTGAAGCTCTCCCCGTGCTCAGTCAAAGATTGGTTGGGAAACACTAAAACATTTTATGACCATTGTCAATCTGTACAGATCTCTTATCTTTTGTTTGCAGATAGCTCGTAACCGTGGTAGAGGGCTGGCTGTACGCCGTCGTAAAAAAAGCTAAAGCACGTTCAAATTTGGATACGGTTGGAGAGATATTTGGATTCAATCTTTGGGAAAAGGTGGCTTGCTGCAGACTAGTTCCTGGCACTAGAAAAAGAATTAAAACTGGAAGTGCGATTCCGACACACGTGAATTAGAGTTTATTCGTCTACATACGTGAATTCGATAGAAAGATCGGAGTGAAACTATCGATGTGTCCGAGGTGGAACAAATATATATTTTTGTGAAGTGAACTTAACAAAAACAGGAATGAAAAATCGCAAATTAAATTTATTATAAGTATCCTGACTACCGTGGAATACTAACTGATATAGACGGAAAGCGATCATCTTGTTGAGTTTATGGAAATTGTTCAAGAGATTTTCATATTTGTGTGTGAAAAAGAAACATTAAATTTGATGGTAATGTGTACTAGCTCCACGTGAAGCGAAGTTTAAAAGTAAAACATCCAGTTATACATTTTAGTGCATCGCTTAATTATGATAATGGCTATTCTTACGTCTTCGTAGCATTTTTCTGAGTTACATTTTGTAAAAGAAGAATGCAAATATCCTAAAAAAAAAGAAGCGATATCTGTAAGATATCAGACAGTCTGAAGTGTGAATCACTTCGTTGCAAAAATAATAGCACATGCGCAATTCTCTTAATTATAAGGATAGCGCGAGAGGTTGAGATTTGGGGCAGCGATAAAATTGGCCTCTCTAGGAATTGGGTTATGAAATTATTGAATTGCACAGTTCTAGGTTGAAACGAGTGAACGTCGTAAAACAATAAGCGCACACCTAGTTATTTAATAAAGACAGTGTTTGAAGACGGATTATGTTATTATTTTGAATATTAGCTAAGCCATCTGTTCTTCAAGACAGATAACCACAGAGTGAAGAAAAAATCAGGAAGTATTTTGTAGATTAAGTAATGTGATTAGGTCGCATTACGCTGAAAATTTAATTCATAAATCTTTTGGAGCTACAAAATGAACCCATTTGGGTAGTTGGATTCCATTTGGGTAGTGAAACGTAAGTTGAACGGTTATCGCGATAAAACAAGAAAATAATATAATATAATACTAATCGTTCTTTAAACTATACAAGTGTCAATATTTATAAGAAACATGTAATAATAAAGGTATATCAGTATTAATATTAGTAAAAGTAATGTTATTTGAAACATTTAAAAGTGAAAGTGATTGATTAATGGATTAGTTTTTGTGGATTAAGAAGGATTAATATATGTATCTTAATAATTCGGCATAAAAGTGATATAAATACCTCAGCAAGATGCACGTGCAAGAATTACGGATAATCATGCGACTAGTGCTGGTGATACTGATGTGGGCGGATGTATGCACGGGTGTACAGTGGCTGTAAGTAGACAAGTTTATCCTAAACATAATTATTATATATATTATACATACTTATTATAAAATATATTATATGTGTATTTGTGTCTCATTGTTTACATATAATTATATATTAACATGCTTATTAACATACACACATAGATAACATGCAACCATCGTTCTTTATAGAATTATAAGAGACGATTATTTAAATATATTCACAAATCATAATGACATAAAATATCTCTAACATATATTAGTAAATAAACATATTAACTTGCATAGTAGTCGAATAACAACACTACCATTTAGTAAAATATTTGGTCAAAGTTTTTATGGCAAATACAAAATTTAAAGCAAAACTAATCATTGTTTTTAATATTTATTATATACTTATCATTCGGCTTACAGCTATATGCATACAAAACAAAACACAAGCAAAAAAAACATTCATTCATTCATTTATAATATTTAAACAACTCATTTATATTAATATCGTAATAAAAAGCTCCAACTTCCACCCTTCATTTGTTTTACCTGCTAGGGGATACATATAACTTGATAAAATACGTACTTCGCTCCATGTTCCTTTCATTGAAATACTATATACTATTTCAATAAGAAGTTGTATGTTTTCTATGAGTAATTTAATAACATTTCATTAATATTTTCCCATTTGTCATTGTTCATATATTTTTTTAATTCAACACACAAGTTATCTTAAGGTTTCATTTCATATCAAAATTGATAAAACAGTGATCTACTTTAAATACACTGTATTTAGCGATACAGTGGGTATCAACAACAGTGAGTTACAGAAAAATATAACATTACAATTAGGCAAAGGGTGATATTTGAAAACTATACAAATAATAAATACCATACGTTTTGTTACGTTCTTTAAATTTGGAATCATTTGCATAAAGTGTTAAACTCATTATGGACAAATAAACCAGAAACTTGCTTTAATAAAGGGAGACTATTTACTATATCGTTGTCAAAAAAAGAAGAAGAAATATTTGCTCTGCCGAAACATTTCAAATTGCTATGTACATTTTGTCATGTACAGTATAGCTGTCATCAACTAATAGTGAATCAGTTACTTCTTTGGACGATACTTACGGGTGGCGGGAGGTATACAGTACTGGTTCTACACAGAAAAACTAAGGTGGTCTGCCTCCGACACAAAAGTTCGACCGTCATATATCGCCTAACATGTGCTAAAATTATGTAAAACACCATTCAGACAAAAAAGAAATTAAAAAAATTGGGCATCTCATTATCATAGGTTATTGTCTTAGTGAAGCAAACCTTTTCGGATTCAGTTTGAGTGCAAGGGGTGTGGTTGGGCGCGGCGGGGCTCAGCGGAGCGCGGCCTTGTCTCTCGAAAGATAACTAGTCGGTCTCATGTACGGGAGTTAATAATCTGGCCATATACAAGAAACAGAGGAATGTAATCTATAACAATAGTTTGTATTCTGTCACTCTTTTTGGAGCAGCTCTAAATATCATAATCAATAATACTACATGTACAAACAAAAAATACTTTATTTAACGATACAATCATTTGAAACTAGTCAGTCTTCCATGAGGCCCTCAACAATATACATACAATATGAAAATGAACTTCAATACCAAGAGTAGTGTAGATATTTTCTGTATTTAAACGAACTATGTTTGGTTACATGGCATTTTAATATTAGTATCCCTACATAACTGCGTAACAATACACGAGAACATCTTTTTGTTATGGGTTTTGTTCGTTGTGTCAGTTTAAGATTTGGATTTCGTCACAACCTTTACAATCTCACGGTATTATTGAAAATACCTCAAAAAGGGGTATAATTTGTTGTTTTCTGAAGTGTATCTATTCGCATTGAATTTAATTAAAAGGGCATTATAAGATTTCTCTTAGCTCATTTACAGTTTCTTTACTATACTACAAAAGCCTCCAGGTTATTTGAAAACACAAATTGTACATTAATAGAAAAAAAGAGATACTGATTTGCTTGCCTCCGTTTGAAGTGGGTGTTTGATAAATTGCATTTTTTTGGTACTTTATTTGATGGTGTTTACATTTTTCGCCATATATGTCGGTCGATTTTCTTGTGGTCGAGGCAGATCACCCCATTTTCCTGGGTAGAACCAGTACTGTGTACCTCCCGCCACCCGTAAGAATCGACACTTTCTCACATGTATGCTGCATTTGATTTTAGTTTGAAGAATGCTAAAGGAACACACGGCAATTTCAAGTTTTTATCAAGAATTAAAATAAGCATCTTGATCGATTAATCCAGTATCATTTTGACTTTAAAACTGATTGCATATAATTAAATAACAATACACATTTTGAGTTTTTCAATTGTTCCAGGTCTTCATCATGACACCGCGTATGCAAACGTGGAAAAGGGGCTCCGTCGTAAATGTAGTGTCTACTCTAGATTTTACAGCTACTCTGCAGTTCTGCAGGTTAGAAGGTTCTAGGCTCATTCTCCGTATGTTATCTTGATGTAAATAGAGGATGAGCCTGTCATGTTCATTGCTGTTAGGCGCCATATAACCTTTCATGTGTTGGTGCGCCGTAAAACCCAATTCAATTCAGTTCGTTATTCTACTATCATTTTAGATATAGTATTCATTCATTATAACCAACAGTTAGTAATATGCAAGAACAAATGTCCTTGATATTTTCTTGTATAATTAATATTAATGATTGAAAAAATGAAAGTTATGTTAAAATAAATAAATAAAAACAAACGGGAAGCCGCTAGTTTTATAAAAAAAACAATCGAGATTGCCGTATGCTCCTTTAATAATATAACAGTCCAGCTGAATGAGTTGCATATAATTTTGTGAAATCCGATAATTAAAAGACTAAGTTACTAATCGCTGTTATATCCCGCGAATACGACTTAAATTTAGAAAGGATTGCACCTGCCTTGCAAATAACTGCCGCAGTCTAAAGTTTGAATTTCAAATAATTGGCGGTTTAGAAAATCCGGCATGTCTGTAATTGTATCGGTAATTATATATACGTTCGTAAATTTGTCAAATAAGCAGCAGGTTACTATCTTTAATGAACATAAATTCCCGAAGCATACAATATGCCGACTACGGAAAAGTTAATTGAAAAATATAAAATGTGCGAGGTTCCGTGAATTTCACGAGTGTTGTAGGGTTGATGTCTATCCACAGGAGGGTCGAGGCCCATCACGAAGACCGGTACGAGGTCCCATATTATTTCGGGTTTTTTCTTCTTCACATTTTCAGTTCAGTTTGGAGAAATATATTTAAACGATAAGTTATCAGTTAGAGTGATTCTAGAAATATTGACAAATAATATAACTTGTGGGATTACACATTTGACCCATCCCTACCCAACCTCTGGGTAGTAAGAGACGGACAGGGTCCCCGGATTCCTTTGTTACCTGGTTACCGTCCTCTCTCACTGGAACGGCTCGAAATAACTTCATTCCATCTTCATTTAATTGATACGTACAAACCATACTATCCAATCAATGTTTACGGATGTAGTTTTACAGATGTATGTGCGTTGGACAGAAATGTACAACTATCCACAAGTTAAAGGGACACATGGCAATCTTGAATTTTTTAAAAACTCACGGCGTCCCGTTTGTTTGTCAACAAAACATTCATTTGTTCAATCATTAATATTTAAGAATAGTATAAAATCAAATTCCTTTTGCATATTAATAACTGTTGATTATATAGCACCAGTAATATATTAACCCTATGATAGAATACGAAGAATGCAAACTGGCAAGTGTATTTAATTATATGCAAGCAGGGTTAAAGTCCAAATGATACTGGATACATAACTCGAGAGGCTACGTTCAGTGTTTGATCACCATTTCAAGATTGTCGTGAGTCCCTTTAAACCTTTAAACCTAAACAATCGATGCAATTGTAAAAACGAAATAGCGCCTAAAAACTGACAATAATTTTATGGAGTGGAATTATGCGAGTTATTTCTTTTTGCTTATTTAGAGTCGCCTTCTTTCTTTACGAACTACCGTAATGCTGCTGTGTAAATACCACTCGCTCCATGAACCCCTGTTATACTTCAAGACTTCAAACCGTACTTCTATTAATTACAGTCAGGTCTTCGTTTGAAACTGGCAAAAATTAATTTAAACCTCAGCTACCGGAGCTTCCAAACGTCTACTTCTGGATATTTACGTAAATATTTATTGAAAAGCATGTCTGCAAAAGCCATCATTGTTCTCAGTTTTTATTAGACAGAAAAGAATTCTTGAAGTCGATGTTATTTTGATTCAATCATTTCCGACTTCTGTCGGCATCAGGACATTAATCGTGTTGTAAACCTTCATTGAAATTCTAGTATAATTCTGAAAGATAATGACATTATGATGGCTTACGGTTTTTTCTGTTGCTGCTATGAACTACCGCTTATTTACATTGAACAGTTGCTTTGCAAACAACTCATATTAACTTATCAAATTATTGTTTGTACTTTAAATTGTTGCGTGTACATTAATATCGAGTTAAAGGAATTGATTGTATTTATTGGGTCATCAATAAAGACCGTTGTCTGTCTTCCACGTTCTAAAGAGAAGATTGGGCTCGTAACATGGTTAACACGTGCATTTGCGCTCTGCCAGAACCATATGTAGGGATACGAGGGCTGTTGCACGACAATCGCGAACGCTCGGCCAATCTTCGGGATCCCGCCTCGTGTGTATCACGGCGCTTTGATATTTTCAAAATCTTCACATTTTGTTAGCCGGAAGGCAACGGCACAGAAAATAGTGCACAGTTTGCTTAGCTGTTGCAAGGTAAACAATATGGCCGCTTGCTACTCGTGTTGATGTTTACTTTGCGTTGAATGTTTATTATTTACAATGCAGATGAAGCTTTTATCACTGCTTTCACGTAAATAAACTATAGATGGAGCAATCGGCTGAATGACATTGCATAATTTGGATGATAACTTTGATTTTGTATGCAAATTTGTTTTGGCGGGAATCTAAGGCGCGATGACATAATCAATATGGTTGCAAGAGTGTAATATTCCCAGCTGAAACAAAATGGCGATACCTAGCTTTGGCGGAATCACCCGATAGTTGGCGGAATCACCCGATAGACGGCGGAATCACCCGAAAGTCAGAATGAGGACTCGGAGGATCTCGAATTTTCGTGGCCGAATTTGAATACATGTCTTAATTATAGTTTGATACTGTTGCATACTAAGCGAACTGCATTCAATATCGCCTCATATCTCATAGTATATACGAAACTATCTATGCTATAAACCCGATATAAAATCAACGCTGATGTGGAATTGTTCTTAGCCCAGACTCTATTGTACCTATACCTTTAGGATGTACTATGGGTTAAAATGCGGAGGGACTATAAACCTTAGAACTACAAACACACATGGAATTGATCACTTTTCGCAACCACTGAACCATACGGTATGCATCTTTGTTAACTTTAGACCTACAGGCATTAGACACGTATATTATAACTTTGAATTTGTACATTAGAAACGAACTTAAACTGGCTAATCTGGCAATATGCCTCAGTTACCGTAACTCTCATTATTTCATTGTTTAGCAGAATAGGTTTGTCAAAAGGAATCGACGAACATTCATGTATCAGAACAGATAAAATTGATCACGTTATAACACAGTCCATGACCTGATATAAGACACTATTAAGTTTCTCTTCTCTTCAAACATGCAACATAATAATTATGTAAACAGCTTTTTTCGGATGATCCTACTACAGTGGTGTTTTAAACGTTTATTTAATTGCAATTTTATTGAATAAAGTAAAACTATTTCAAGCCTTATTCTGTTTACTTTCCGATCAAGCTGTCACCTCCTTTCTTAATAACACTGATATCATCTCGACAATCGGAGAGCCCCGAATTGTTAACGTTATTGCTTGTCACTCACTTTTTAATCTTCTATTATTTATGTTACGAGTTTTATTAGAACGAAAAGAAGATGGATGAGTCACTTGTATACGTTTGATTTAAAATTGAAAACGGAATGTTCTTTTGCTATAAATTGTCGTTTTTATTTTATGTCTGTGACCATGGGCTACATCAACAGAAGATGCAGAAGTTGTTTATATCGTACGATTGAATCCCGTTTGTTTCTATATCTTACGATTGAATCCCGTTTGTTCCTATATCGTACGATTGAATCCCGTTAATCATAAAGGCGTTGTCAGCATCTAAGCAGCATGTACCGCTTAGAACAACGAATTTCTTTTTTTGATTTATTTTTAATGAAACGCTTGACATTCTCCGTAAAGCGCCTGTAGTGATAAGCATCTAAGGACACATGAAAGGCGACTTCAGTAGCATTGCTGTGTGTGTTCCGATGTCTGCATGTGTGGTTTAACGTTAGTATGGTCAATATATTTGATAATGTCTTCAGAACTACGCTGATAAGACCGTGCTTAAGAGATTGATGTCATGCATGACATGTTTGTTATGTTCATCTAAAGTTATCATCTCACAATGTTGAGGATATCTGTTTAAAATAGATTGGAATTGTGTTTTACGGCGCACCAACACAAACAGTTTATATGGCGCCAACAGGAATGAACATTCCAGGCTCACTCTCCATTTACATCGATATAAAGATTTGCAGAATGGGTCTAGAATATTCTCACCTGCAGAATTGCAGAGTTGCTGCATTTTATGTTGTAAACACTCCATATTTCGTTGAAGCCAGAATCATTGTTTTCTTCATGTAGCGCCTGAAACAATAGAGGGATGATGACGATGAAGACCTTTAATGAACATGAGAAAATGATCAATCCGTTTTCAATTTTAAATCAAAATAACGTATACAAGTGACTCATCCATCTTCTGTTCGTTCTACTAAAACTCGTAACATAAATAATGGAAGATTACAAAGTTGACATAGCTCAAGTGCTGGCAAGTTAATACTTTTTTTTCAATTAGAAAAATGTGCTCTTTTAAAAAGTATTTAATTGGTTTTAAATAACACGTTCTTTCCATAAATTAATCTTCTTTGTAGAATGGTGTACGTCTTGCGTTGCTTTACAAATTCGGGAGAAATTTTACCCCTCTGTCTGGGTAAGTGGCCCTATTTTGAAACACACGGGGCTTGCTTTATAGGGCTGTGAAGGTGTAATGTCAGCGAGTTAGCCTTAGCAATTCAGGGGGTTGTTGGAAGAAGTTAGATCCGGACAAATGCCCTCGGGAAAGTGAACAAAATACACATCGTCGGCAGAGCTGTAGCTTATGTAAACTTGAATTTATTTTCAATGCTTTCAATGTGTTTGTTTATTTTGCACTTAATGGTGTTAAAATCATCGCCTGGGATACAATGGAATCCGAGACCTGACTCTATTTGATGATTTTGTCAGAAAACAACACCTTTACTACCCCCTCACCAAAATCAAAACAGACCTTACTGAAATTCGTATAACCACTGCAGAAATATGACAGAACCGATACATCATCACATAGCTCAAGTGCTGGCAAGTTAATACTTTTTTTTCCAATTAGAAATATGCGCTCTTTTAAAAAGTATTTAATTGGTTTTAAAAAACTTTCTTTCTTTCAATATATCTTCTTGGTAGAATGGTGTAGGTCTTGCGTTGCCTTTCAGTTACTTCAAGGGTAATTTAATTTTATTTATTTGGTTTTGAAAATTGAAAATTGAAAATATCGCTTCAAAACATCCGGTAAACGATGCACTTTACAAACATACTCAAACATGTAGAGTACTATTAGGTCTATAAGGCTTGTTTGTAAAGCGTGTTGCCAACGGGACTGATCTACAGTCTGTAAAGCGTGTTGCCAACGGGACTTATCTACAGTCTGTAAAGCGTGTTGCCAACGGGACTGATCTACAGTCTGTAAAGCGTGTTGCCAACGGTACTGATCTACAGTCTGTAAAGCGTGTTGACAACGGGACTGATCTACAGTCTGTAAATCGTGTTGACAACGGGACTGATCTACAGTCTGTAAATCGTGTTGACAACGGGACTGATCTACAGTCTGTAAAGCGTGTTGACAACGGGACTGATCTACAGTCTGTAAAGCGTGTTGACAACGGGACTGATCTATAGTCTGTAAATCGTGTTGACAACGGGACTGATCTACAGTCTGTAAAGCGTGTTGACAACGGGACTGATCTACAGTCTGTAAAGCGTGTTGACAACGGGACTGATCTACAGTCTGTAAAGCGTGTTGACAACGGGACTGATCTACAGTCTGTAAAGCGTGTTGTCACCAGGACAGACATTATCACCTGCAGAATTGTAAACACTCCGTATTTCGTTGAAGCCAGAATCATTGTTTTCTTCATGTAGAGGGATGATGATGATGAAGATCTTTAATGAACATGAGAAAATGATCAATCCGTTTTCAATTTTAAATCAAAATAACGTATACAAGTGACTCGTAAAGCGTGTTGACACCAGGACAGGTACACAGTCTGTAAAGCGTGTTGACACAAGGACAGATACACAGTCTGTAAAACGTGTTGACAAGGGGACAGATACACAGTCTGTAAAGCGTGTTGACACCAGGACAGATACACAGTATATGAAGCGTGTTGACAATGCGACAGATAAACCGTCTGTAAAGCGTGTTGACACCAGGACAGATACACAGTCTGTAAGGCGTCTTGACACCAGGACAGATACACAGTCTATAAAGCGTGTTGACAAGAGGACAGATACACAGTCTGTAAAGCGTGTTGACACCAGTACAGATACACAGTCTGTTAAGCGTGTTGACAAGGAGACATACACACAGTCTGTAAAGCGTGTTGACAAGGGGACAGATAGACAGTCTGTAAAGTGTATTGGCACTGGGACAGATACACAGTCTGTAAAACGTGTCGACATTGAGACAGAATCACAATATGTAAAGCGTGTTCATACTGGAACAGGATTTGTTCCATAAAACTCGTTTATACAACGTCCATGAGAACGCACTAAATCAGCTAGCGCCTCTTTACGATTCATTTAGAGAAGTAGGTAGCACACCCGTTGAAACGGCTATTTGTCAAAAAAACAAAAACTAACCTCACATAAATGCTAGTACCTAATTTATTTTTCAGTGGGAATTGAGTGTTTCACAGACTTAATTCGCCAATCATCCACAGTTTATGTATGTTTTTGAATAGGAAAAGCTTTGAAACTGTTTATACGATTCGATGTAAGTGCTTTAAATAAACGCTTTGTTTAACGTCTGGAATGTTTAATAGCGTTGCCATGTAGCACATTTACAACGTGCTCAATTGTAACTCCACACAGGCTGATAGCTTTACTGCAGCTTGAACAAAAAAGAAACTAAAACATTCAGTGCGATTGCTAAATTAAGATCGATATTTTTTTATTTTATTTATTTTTTTATTTTTTTTAGAAAAAAAAAACGTTTTGAATAAAAGGAACAAAAGTTCTCGAAATGTTTAAGTTCAAAACGTTTTTTGTTTGTTTGAATGTCGTTTTACGTCATTTTTAACACATTTTAGGCCATATATGACGGTCAATTTGTTTTTTAGCGTACCGTTTCTATTATTATTAATGCAA
This sequence comes from Cyrtodaria siliqua, assembly GCA_037043455.1. Classification (NCBI taxonomy): domain Eukaryota; kingdom Metazoa; phylum Mollusca; class Bivalvia; order Adapedonta; family Hiatellidae; genus Cyrtodaria; species Cyrtodaria siliqua. Next base: position 107,137 of record JAWPHD010007816.1, on the reverse strand, counting down.
ACAGTTACTTCTCTCTCTGTTTTACTTTCAAAATAACGCCATTAGTTAAGTGCATGCTCCAAATAAAGAAAAGGAAATTGATAAACATAACTGTATTGCAATTACAACATAACGAGGTGTTCCACAATCCACAGTCATTGCTGGGATAACAACGTACAACAGCGGCATGTACGAATGCATTTAAGACGTCTTTATGAGGATTTGATGATAGATTGCTCATTTCAAAACAGTACGAACAGCAAAGGGATTCTTGCCCTATTACACCTTTGTTTGTTTTTTCAACAATAAAGTGGCATTCTTCGCGGGAATATTGATGCGTCTACCGTAACCTGATGTTGAACAACATCTCATACCTTTCTTATTGCTTTCACAATATGGCGGAGATAACATTGTTGTTCTGCAGGAACGCTCTTGTCTGATTGCTGTGAATCTGAAATCGCTATATATATTGTATTGTATAATATATACTGTCAATTAAAACGTATTTTATACCTGTATTGCCAGTTAGAACATTCCCACCGCTATTTTACTGTTACTTAGAAAATACTCATCTCTATATATTATAGTGTCATTTAGAACGTATTTTATATATCGATAATGCCATTTAGAATGTTTTCACCGCTATCTTTTCTGTCAATCATAAAATACCGCTATATAAAACATACTCACCCTATTTATATTACCAATTAGAACATAGTCACCGCTATATATATGTCAATTAGAACATAGTCGCCGCTATATATATGCCAATTAGAACATAGTCGCCGCTATATATGCCAATTAGAACATAGTCGCCGCTATATATATGCCAATTAGAACATAGTCACATATATATATACCAATTAGAACATAGTCACCGCTATATATATGTCAATTAGAACATAGTCGCCGCTATATATATGTCAATTAGAACATAAGTCGCCGCTATATATATGCCAATTAGAACATAGTCGCCGCTATATATATGCCAATTAGAACATATTCTCCTCTGTACATGTATATACTACCAATTAGAACATAATCACCGCTGTATATACTGAAAATTAGAACATACTCACCTGAGTCACCCAATTTAAACATACTCGCCGCTATATATACTGAAAATTAGAACATACTCACCTGAATCACCCTATTTATACTGCCAATTATAACATACTCGCCACTAGATATACTGAAAATTAGAAAATACTCACCTGAATCACCCTGTTTATGCGTACAAGTCAAACTGCTGCAGGTTAGAATCTCACTGGGAGCTCGAACATGTAAGTGAGAAGGATGGCGGGAGGTATACAGTACTGGTTCAAGTCAGGATAAAGTGGGGTGGCTGCCCTTCTTTATCAAGGGTGTCTGTGTAGTTTTTGAATGGCCATAGCTTATCTAAGGCGTCTGTGAAGTTTTTCATCGGCACTCTTTTATCTATAGGGCGTCTGTGAAGTTTGTGAATGATCCTCGTTTATTTAGGGCGTCTGCGCAGTTTTTATCTAGGCAAATGTAGCTTATTGTCTTCCTTTTGCAATCCCCAAAACTATCACTGACAAACTTTCTGGGATATTATAAAAGCTTTATACTATTTGCCTGGATTAATTACTTTAAAATGAAACCAGCGGCTTACACCGAACTTATATTGCAAACTCTCTTAAATTGTGTTTATATCTACACCAAGTATATTTTGGCAGGCTAGTATAGTACACCGACAATTCCTGAGAATTTTTATACAAGATCTTATAAAATTCAAGCCGACAGTTTGCTAAGTTGTACACGTGTCTATATCAGTGTGTTTATCGGCAGAATATAGATAAGCCATCTCTAATTACATCTAACACGGTGAAAGCTCACGTTATATCACAAATAATATTATAATAACTATGACCGAACTAAAAACGTATCTGTTTGGTTTTGTAAAACGTTATCTACTGTTTCTAAGATCGACTATTGCATTGTTGTTAAACACCTGTAACCGATCATGCGAAACATGATATATTAAATTAGTAATTCTAATTATCGTTATTGACATATTATACCATCTAGGGTTAAAGTCATATAGATTTTGATTCCTATATATATATATTTTTTTATTTTTCTCCATGATATATCTCCTTTTTTCTTTCTTTTTTTTCATATTAATTCATAAATTATAACACCTGTTATACCAATACGCATCAACTTTAAAACGACCTATGTCTTTGGACCCGGTGTCATCTCATTAAGAGATTATTTAAAAATGATTCCTACCAGTCACAAGTCCATGTATGATTATGTGTGCCTTTTCATTGCTACGTAGATAGAAGAGAATGATATTAAATCACTTTAACATGAATACTTTTAATCACAGGTTAATTGAATGAAAGTCTTTATTTATCGAGGGTGACCCAATTAGTTTAAACTAATCTTTTTTGGGCCCTCTATAATAAATGCAAAATGAAAATATAATACAAATGAAACACTTTACGCACGCACCCACACTCACACATCCACCAAAAAAATACACCCTTAACAATAACGCACGCACGCACGCACGCACGCACGCACGCACGCACACACGCACGCACACACACACACACATACATATTATAACATTGCTGGTAGTGGTAGTTTGATTCGCAGGTACAATAACATAACTGTAACTTCCTGTATAATAAAGTACTTATCAGTGATTCAGATTCGCAATAAGTTGACCAAGACTGTAAAACGTGTAGCAATGCGTAGTGTGATTGGTGAAAGAACGATAAGATATACTCATCACTATAGAGTGAGATTATCACAGTCGTGAGAGTGATAAACTGTGATTACGGTCCATGATCTTTCACATTCTGCATAAGAGTGTGTGATGTAAAACCACTTATCACAGTTAAGTGTGATTTACTTTAAAATAATCTATAATAATTAATACCATCGTGCTTGTATAATCTCCTACTCTAGAGTAAATAAAGAAATAACTGTTATTTACATTATTTAGGTTGTTGAGCAGCGATGTTTTTGTTTGTGAGATATCGTTTATTATACAAGTTACAATATCATGCAACATATAACGGATGTTTTAAAATAAATAAAGTGAAAAACTGATATCATAATAAAAATTCAAATGAACGAAAAAGCCCATGCATTTCTTCTTTAATGCCAGTCGAAACAATTTTACGTCAACGCATCACATTTTAGGCGCGATACGCCTTTTAAATAATAATTCAAACACATTCAGGGAATATATTCAAGGTATAACAGCACGTTCTTGTTAATGTTTGCACAATTTACATTCCCTAGAACATATTTGCTACTTTCTCCACAACAGCTGTAAATGCATCGTAGCCCATACATCACAGGCGAGCACTTTCTCCAACATCAATTTCAGTATTTACGACCCTGCGCCTCTTCTTATCTTTATTTTCCTCCACTGGTTTATCGGAACACCCTTCAGACTTATCTACTGCAAGTTCGATGAAAACCTGGTAGGCACGGCTGAGGGATTACAACTGTTAATCCTTTCGAACAATTATCGAGATATAGCGAACTAGAAAACATTTAATACTTTGTTAAGATAATGGACCAGTATTTACAAGAACGTGTGCCTCGTTAGCCAGCCGATGACGTAGCCTAGGCGGTAAATCACTCTATGTTCATAAAAAGTCTCACGCCTTGTTAGACATATTAAGTTTACAAGTATTGCAAGAATTCTAAAGCTTCAGACAATAAATATTTCAGAGGAATTAAAGTAGCTAAATTTGCTAGGTAAATTTCATTTGGTTTTGTAATATTTTATTTACAACGTCTGAGATCGCCAACGTGTATTATTGTAAAAAAAATAACAACATGTAACAGATCACGAGAAACAGGATGTATTAAACTATTAATACTAACAATCGTTATTGACATATTACACCATCTAGGGTTTAAGTCATACAAATACAAATTTTACAATAAATGTACACCGTTTACAAACCTAATGACGACGTGGTGGATAGATACATATATATATATATATATATAACTAACTTGCACATTTTGAGAATCCAAACTCTATAGACGCAATATAAACGGGCAAAAAAAACAAAACTGGAGCGTCGAATTAAGACTTACCAACTTATAATTCATTTTATGCATATTCAATCATGGGTATTTTAAAAAGGCGTGAATAAACCTGTACTTTTAATCGGCACATATTGGACGTCCTAAATATATAGGTACAATAGAGTCGGGGCTGTATATGCAGTGTTGCGAACACGTGCTTTTGTAGTGTGGCAAACACATGCGGTTGCATTGTAAGCTAAAACAAATGTAAAGGCCTAGACATGTTGATTTTGGAAATGTTGGAGATTTTGGAAAAATATATAAAGTACCCTGCATATCACATTGCCTTCATTTCAATCTTATTACTTTCACATCCTGTCATAAGTAGCACATTTCCGAGATGTTGAGATATTCAGTAGGTGATACTAAAGGGGTTTACTCGGACTTTATCCTCAATCCCTATATGAATAGTCAAACTATTAGTTAAATGTATACATATTGGTGTTTTAAAATAAGACAGCAACAAAACATACATAACTTTTAATGTAATTGCCACTACATGTTAGTTATAAAGGAATAAAATCAGTTGAGCATCAACGATAAACACCGAGTTTTCCCCCTACCAGAATGTGGACTTATTTTATTTTATTGATCACTGATTGGTCAAATTATTTTGATGATGACATGCGAAAGATGATGCATTATGTGCAATAATAAGACAGTGATTTTTAGCTCATTGTCTTTTGAAACATTCTATGATCCCATACTTATGTAAAATTATATAACTTAACATCATGTAACAAACAATAGATAATATATAAAATATTTGAACATTGTACCATATGTTGCAAACGGGACACATACCATGCAGATTTGTCAACCATGTCGTAAAAGTCACCTAAACGTGTCATATAATTTGTAAATTTTGAACAACACGAACAGATGGGTCGCTGTATTAGACAGCTTTACGACCATATCGTTCAAGAACACAATGCACTTTTAAACACCAGCGGCGATTGGCAAGGAATGCAATTACTGTTTCATTGGGCATAAAATCGACGTCTGCGCATGCGCATTCCATCGAGCGAAAAGCAACTGCAATTGTAACGGCCTTTGCAGCCGCCATAAAACGTTGGTTAATGCGGTAAAGCAATCCTTTATGTTTAATGACGTAGATAATTTGAGTGTCCGAACATTTTATTTCTTTTTAACATGTTCAACTATGTATTTAACACATGACCGCCAGGAATGACCTGGGTCAAATTCACAAAATCGCTATCAATTTGGGATTAAGTCAATAAAATGAAGAATTGAAAGGGGAGAGTTAAATGAGACACTTTAATTTTCTTTAGTACAAACACATAAAATGTATCCCATAAACTATATTTGTTACAGAACATGCTATATTCTGAAGGTTGTGTTAATGTTAATTAATATTAAATACAATTTTGAGTTTTTGTTTTCTTCATTATTCTACCAATGGTTTAAATATATTATTGGTGCAAAAGGTTCGAATCCCTCTGGGAGCTTGACTTGTCAAATTAGAAACTAAGTGTCGATTCTTACGGATGGCGGGAGGTATACAGTACTGGTTGCACCCAGGAGAATGAGGTGGTCTGCCTCTGACACAAACAAATCAACCGTTATATACATCCAAACATATGCTACACAAATGACGCAAAACACCATTCAAGCAAACAAATGTAGACACAACACATCTCAGGCTGTAGAACACGTGCTAGACATTTGAGATACAGCCCGTGCTTCTGCTCGACATCCAGTTGGTGTACACATCCAATTTATTTGGAAGTACTTGGAAGTAATGTGTGTTTTAGAACGTACATTAATCTATTTCCATCAACTTGTATTTGCAATGAAAACTTATTGAAAGGATTTTGTATATCTGGGAATAGCGTGAAATCCTTGAAAATGGGCATAAACCATCGGAATGCTGACAAGCGTAAGTACAGTCGTCTGCTAAATGGTTCTAACCCTTACCCTCTCTTACAATGAAGACTTGCTGACGGTTTTAGTTTTATATGCTATTTTGTTTTTTTCCAAGAGCAGTTGGCATTTTGTATTTGTCGTTAAGGGTGGAACTATGTCTACCAGGGTGGCTGGTAATATCGTCTGTTTCATAGCTTAGACTAAACTTCTAAATTGAGTCTGTGATTTACTGGCGCTTCCTGTCGGTATCGAAGGAAACGTGCTCAGAAGCTTGTTTTAATGAATGGTGCAACCGCCTTATCTGTGATACTCGTCTACGGTTTGGATTAATCAAACTCACCTGAATGAAATAGCACATCGGAAGGTACTAAACTCGATACATTTAGAAATACCAATTATATAAATAAAAATACGTTATAAATCAGTCAATATTCGAAAGGTTGAGCAGTTGGAATCTTTGCAACACAGCAGATGTTTGCGGAGTTTTCCACAAGACATATGTCGTATGCAAAACATACATATAGACATTCGTCGATTGTATAGAAGTATACAGAAACATAATATGCCCATATGATAATGTGAAATGACAGAAAGTCAAAATTAAAGTTTTCATGATCAACTCTGAAAACCAGTTAATCGGTGTTAACCTTATATGCTTTTACTAATTTCCGATTTGCTTTATCACTTGCGACCCCTGTAATTTATATAGTGTGCCGTGTTGTCATTAATATCTTACTCAGGACCAATCGCATCGACAATACAGAAATTAGGGAGACGCTAAACATGAAATCAGGCAGACAAAATGTCCCACGGCAGTGGTAGTGGTAGTAGCAGTAGTAGCAGTAGTAATAGTAGTAGTAGTAGTAGTAGTAGTAGTAGTAGTGGTAGTAGCAGTAGCAATAGCAGTAGCAGTAGCAGCAGCAGCAGCAGCAGCAGTAGTAGTAGCAGTATAAGTCGTAGTAGTAGTAGTATCAGTAGCAAGTAGCAGTAGAAACAGCAGTAGCAGTATCAGCAGCAGTATCAGCAGCAACAGTATCAGCAGCAGCAGCAGCAGCAGCAGTAGTAGTAGCAGTATAAGTCGTAGTAGTAGTAGTATCAGTAGCAAGTAGCAGTAGAAACAGCAGTAGCAGTATCAGCAGCAGTATCAGCAGCAACAGTATCAGCAGCAGCAGCATTAATGCCAGCAGCAGTCGTCGTCGTCGCGTATAGCAATAGTGGTAGTAGTAGGTTAGTAGAAGTAATACGGAACAAACAAACCCAATTATTTATTACTTATAACCTTTATTAAAAAAACACGCATCATTTGAAATAAAATTAAACATTCTTAAAATACACGCGAACATACATACGATAAAAGAAATTCCCTTACAGGGCCTTCTGGTTCCAGTACATTTCCATATGCATAAACACCCACTTGATTTATGTTTGTTTTCTTCATAAATTTGAACATTTTGTACATTTCGCCGATACGGTGCAGAGTGGATGATTTGGTAGAGATCATTCAGTACACTATTTATGATTGTTTTAGTCACCAATGTCTCACCATGCTATTTCATAAAAAGGTATGCCATTCTATATATTTTTTATTTCACCAAGGTTTACATATTAAGCAACCAGCAATAGATACAATACTAGAATGATGGTCGACATTATTATTATAGTTCATAAACACGTATACAATATTAGAATTATGGAAGGATGGCGGGAGGTGTACAGTACTGGTTCTACCCAGGAAAAATGGGTGGTCTGCCTCTACCACAAAAAAATCGACCGTCATATATAACCTTACATGTGTTGAAAATGACGTAAAACACCATACAAACAAACAAACAAACAAACTAGAATTATGGTCGACACTATTTATTTCATAAAAAATGTATTCTATACTGGAAATCATGTCTTTTGTAATGTCTCTTGATTAAGGTCACTCTCCCGCCAACAACAGGTACATTTTACAAAACAAAACCGTTCTTTCAAACACCTTCCATGAGTTGAGGTTATAATAATGCATGTATGCAGATTTAAAGTCTACATTAGTAACGGGTACCTAAAATAACAGCAACTGAGTATGAGTATAATGATTGTAGAGCTGGTAACCCATAAGGCGATTTTTTGCCTGGCCTATTGAGGTGGTTATATTATAGTTTTAGAGTTCAGATTTGCAACATTTGTAAGTTACATATATATATATACCTTATGGTTAGTAAGCTTGGCAACGGTTTACATTTGTTGTAAAATGTTCATGTTGTTGGCGGGATAGCTACTTAATAAATACATTAATACGACTCACATGAACCTCCTTTAGTTGAGTTATGCTAGTAAATTTATTTTAAACACTCTCGATGTCTTCCTGTGTAGAACTAGTACTAAGTAAATGCAGATAAAGTGTCTTGCTCAGGGACACAGCACATATGGTCATGGCGGGGATCGAACCCACGACGTTTTAGTCATGGGTCCAACGCTCTACAACTAGACCATAGCGCTTGTGTCCCGTTAAATCCGAGTTATAACTGTCGAGAAATCCACAAGGTTACCCTTGCGTATTCTAGTAACGTTAAAGAAACAATGATTAAATGTATAGATTTATTCACGGTTTTTAAAATACCCGCGACTGAATATGTCTAAAATGAATTATTACGAGTTGGAATGAATGAATGAATGAAAGTCTTTATTTATCGAGGGTGACCCAATTAGTTTATGCTAATCTTCCTTGGGGCCCTCTATAACAAATACATGATACAAAATACAAGAAAGGCAAGATACATAAGATATATGTAAACATAATAACATTGTTGGTGGTGGTAGTTTGAACGATATTTACACAATAATAAGATGAGATGATATCTATATCGAGTTTAATGTTGTTTTTCCTTTATCCATTTCATGCAATTGTTTGTAAAACTTTTCATTGTTGCACACTTCTGAATGTGCTCTGGAATATTATTCCATAAAATGGTCCCGGAGTAAGACATGCTGCCCTTGAAAAGTTCCCGATGGTAACTCTTAATTGGACGCCCCATGTTTGGGGTTTAGCATGGCTTGTTAAAGCTTCTCTAATTGTGTCTATAGAATTTTGATTCTCAAAATATGTAATTTATATATATACCTCGTCGTCAGTAGGTCTAGAAACGGTGTACATCTGTTGTAAAATGCGCCTGTTGATGGCGGGATAGGACTTTACTAGTTGACGATGTATCAACTTCACGTTTATTCATACAAGGAAAGTTTCTACTTGACGGTGTAGGGGTCGAATCTGAAACCACTCGGCTTCGTATTTGTACACAGTGTTCAAGTGATCGAGCAGGTACTTGAGAATTCGGAATTTCTTTGATGTGGAATCTTACAGTATCTTATAATTCAATTCGTCAGTGTCAATAGTGGTCTCGTAAATTTTTTAAAATGTAACTCGAGTATTTGCTTGTATGGTATTACAACGATATGCAATTGGTAATATATAAAACGGCGGTGGTGAAGTTTTGTAAAATAAACACGCTGTCCAATTGGTACAATGACTGAAGTGTGTGTTAGTGTGGCACGGATAAATTTTCTTTATAAAAAAGAAGACTTTGTGTGAAATGGTGAAGAGATCACACGTATGTGTCTCAATCAGTTACAAGTTACAAGGATGATACAATGAGGACCATTAATATAATATGTAGTCATATGTCAGATGGCCAAAATCCCACCCGCGTACACCACCAGTGTATCCATATAAACCTATACTTGTAAAACGACACTTGCAAAACATCAACATTTCACTGTTCTTCACGTTTCTACTTGCAAAACGCCGACGTTTCACTGTTATTCACCGGTCTACTTGCAAAACGTCGACGTTTCACTGTTTTTCACTGTTCTATTTGCAAGTCCTTGACATTTCACTGTTCGTCACTGTTCTATTTGCAAATCATCGATATTTCACTTTTCTTCACAGTTCTATACTTGCAAAACATCAACATTTGACTGTTCTTCACTGTTCTACTTGCAAATCTTCGACATTGACTGTTCTTCACTGTTCTCTTTGTTTGCAAATCATCGACATTTCACTGTTCGTCAATGTTCTACTTGCAAATCATCGATATTTCACTGTTCTTAACTGTTCTACTTACCAAACATCGACATTTAACTGTTCTTCACTGTTGCACTTTCAAATCAGCGACATTTCTCTGTTCTACTCTTGCAAAACGTCGACATTTAACGGTACTTCACTGTTTTACTTGCAAATCATTGACATTTCACTATTCTACTTGCAAAACGTCGACATTTCACAGTTCTTCACTGTTCTACTTGAAAATCATCGATATTTCACTGTTCTTCACTGTTCTACTTGTAAAACATCGACATTTCACTGTTCGTCGCTGTTCTACTTGCAAAACATCGACATTTCACTGTTCTTCACGGTTCCACTTGCAAAGCATCGACATTTCACTGTTTACGAATACACACCAGAAAAGAACATATATATATCTTGGTTTATATGTTGTTTTTATTGGACTCGAAGTTCAAATTCACTTGTCTATCCACACACATGTTTACCTCGAATATCAGTCCATTTGTGATATCTGCATAATTGCTCGTTCCACCTTGCTTTCCGCAGGTGTTTATTTCGAATTTCATTCAACTTTGCAATCCATACACATATCCCTTTGTTTGACGAGTTGGCACATCATTTGCTCAACGTAACCTTTAGTTTAACGGGCAAGGTCATTCAAATAGAATATCTCTGCCAAGGATCAGTTTGAAGACGATGTAGGGTTGAAGGGGGTCGAGGGGATGGGGTCGGGGTGGGGTGTGGTGGAGGGTGTTGTTCAGTATAACAATATAGCAAAGAAGGCCTAAATAATCCCAAAATTAAAACTTTTCAACACATGTAAACGATATCTTAACTTTTGATACCCACTTTCCAAAAACGAATATTTTACTCATTTTGAAAATACATTTAATTTATTGACCCTTAACACTCAACACTTATTTAATTTAAATAAAAAACGATACCAACACAAAGGGAGCCAACTTAACCATATTATAGAACTCGGGTAACTGCAACTAAGTATAAAAAGAGAGAACGTACCCAATTTGAAAAAGTATGAAAGGAGAAATTTGGAAATCGTCGAACACGTTAAATACAAAATATATTGCAGTCTCGGTTTGATTGAGACTGTTCATGAACGGTAGTGAAAATTTCGCTCTCACTCTCTAACCCGGGTTGAGCAGAACTCAATATAAATCATGGCAATAGTACAGACATTTATGCTATCCCGAATATGCTATATACATATGATGGTGACCATGGAATCTTCAATGCGGTATTTTCACACCATTCCATAGCCAGCAACCTATTGTCCCAGTTTCTATAAACAAAACGCTGAAACAAAAATTAAATGTGCTTGACATTGCGTCTGTGTCCGCGGTAATTTTGGTCAGAGTATCCACCCATTTAGAATCACAGACTGATCTATATGTTCTCGGTAGTCCTTTTGTTGGCGTCTCCGTGGCCGAGGGGCTAACGTCGTTGCGTTGCAAACCGTCTCGCCTCTCACCATGCTTGACATTGCGTCTGTGTCCGCGGTAATTTTGGTCAGAGTATCCACCCATTTTAGAATCACAGACTGATCTATATGTTCTCGGTAGTCCTTTTGTTGGCGTCTCCGTGGCCGAGGGGCTAACGTCGTTGCGTTGCAAACCGTCTCGCCTCTCACCATGGCGAGAGGTGTAAAGTACTAGTTCTACCCACGAAAAGTGGATGGTCTGCCTTCACTACAAAACAATCGACCGTCATATATAACCTTACATGTGTTGAAAATGACGTAAAACATCAAATAAACAATAGTTCTTTCGTTTGTACGTTTGTCGTTTCGCTATATTCGTCTTGTATTCGACTTGTCCATGCTTTGTCTTCACAAGAGTGAACACAAACGACACAGTTTAAAACAAGACGATAGCGACGCAATTTGCTATTTACGTTGATATTATAAAACAGACAGTCTCAACATGAATGTCAACACCTTTGTCCATTCGTGTGTTTAATTGCAAAGAATGCGTCATTTTCTAATTTCCAAACAAAATCGATCAGGATATCTACATTTCACCTTGTACATCTTATTAGTAGATTTTCTCAACAAGTGTGTCAACACGTCTTTTCATTCGAGTGATTAATCTCGCAGAATGCGACATTTGTTTATTTTCAAACATAATCAGGATATCTATATTTCAGCGTGTACATCTTATCAATGGTATGGAAGATACAGATTTCTGCAAGTCGAACATTAATTTCCAAATTACCAAGATATTACCCTTCGTAAAAAGACAGTTATGGCCCAGTTCACATTGAACAACAGTTGCAAGATAAAATCGACCATGTATCTTTCTATTTGTATTTTATCTTGTATATCGTTGGTTACCATAATATAATAACATGGTTGTGAAGTGGCAGGATATGAGCGATGCGAATCTATTATCCTCTCTCAGTTCAACTGCGGAAATTCTTCCATCGGGTAGAAACTGGTTTCCAAGTACGCTGTGCTCCCAGAGTGATATGTTTCCAATGGAGTTGCCTTATTGAAGGCAATATGAGGGCAACGGGACATTTTTTTTAACTTTTCAATGCTTATCTTAAACAATGAAAAAGTAGATAACAGTCGCAAAAAGATCATGATTAAAATGTTGAAATGTCATGGTCATAATTATGACACCTACTCCCTGCACCCTATGACAAGTATAAAGATCAAAGAAGCACGTGTGCAAAATTTCTACCTGATTTCCCCGATAAGTTTCCCCGCTCAAGGTGTGGGGGAGAAAGGATTGAAATAAAAGAAAAGCTTACGAAAATTAATGATAACCGATATCGACGTACTATCATTCAAAAACTAGTTCCAAATGGGTTTACAGTAAGATAACTATAAAAGATACACGAGAATATTTCCACTTTCAGTCGCACACAACGCGGGGAGGAGATTTTCTACGTGGTAGATTATGTTTTTAAATAAATTCCTAGACTTCACAACACGCCGTATAATTAGGCGACTGGGCCATCCGTAAAAAAGTTGGTTTGCTGTGCTCCGACCTACTCACTAAAAAGGGCCCTACCCAAAAGTTTTTTTTGTTTTTGATATTTTAAGACTATTTTTCCTTTCATTTCTTATGTTTTTTTTCGTTTTTGGAAAAAAAATATTCACCTACCTACTTACCCACCTAAAACCTTTCGGTTCGTAGCACAGCAAACCAACAATTATTTAAGGATGTCCCTACTGTTCCAGAAGTGTTCATTTAGAAATAATTTGTTTCTCCATGTTTTCATAGAGATAAAGGCGCAGTGGGATTTTGCTTTAATATTTCGATCAACTAAGGTTTTCGAAGATTAGAAGGCATTTATAAGCTTAATATCTGGCACAGCTGGAACTTCGCAATGTTCGCTTAATCAACCAAAGCTCAATTTTACCGTTTTCACTAGAAAAAAATAAAAATATATATGTTTGTTCTGCCATATGTAGTTTTACCGTAGCGCAGACATAAGGTTGCATTTGCTGCGAGAGTTGCTGCGAGAGTTTTGAGATCGCCGTATGTCATACTGTGGCCGTCGTTTTTCGAGATTTTTTTCAATATTTCTTCCGTACCCGGTAAGAGTAAAGAGGCTGCGTCTGAAATGTTCTCCCCTATCACCGCTGCGGGTTCGAATCTCACTTGGAGCTCGACTTATCAATTGAGAAAGTGTCGATTCTTCTGGATGGCGGCTGGTATATGGTATTGGTTCTACGCAGGAAAAATTGAGGCGGCCTGCCTCTACCACAATACAAATCGACCGTCATATATGGCCTCACATGTTATAAAAAGGACGTTAACACTATTCAAACAAAGTTTCAAGATTAATTTCGAAAAGTTATATATAAGCAGTGAACAACTAAATGCTTGTATGCTTTGGGTTAGGAGTTTTTGACATCATTCGTTTCATTTAATGTACATACAATGACATTAATCATTGGCTTTACTACTTTATTTAAACATTAGACAATCATGCATGTGCACGTGTCCAAATGATTTGTCTTGTATCAAAATATGTTGCATCAAAAATGAAATACCTCCAATAACCATATACATGTAGCATCAATGGCGGACAACAGACGAAGATGCCGTATAATAACTTCAGTAAATACAAAACAGAAACGCACTTATTAAAATAAATTGAATTAAGAATACTGTATTGTTCAACATTACCAACCTTAATATTCATCCCTGTTTAAATTGTACTTAAAAGTGTTTATTAATGAACTGAAAATGCGTAGTTCTTAATCTCTTAAAATATTTGCAATTTAACATCAATTTGCTACAACAGCGCCGATAATGTATTGATAACGCAGCACCTTCAATGATAAGATGCTATCAGCTTTAATGTTTTTAACTTTTAATACTTTTTGATATGTTTATATGCCCACTAACTAGATAGAAACTGTGGTTTCATTGTAGAAACCTGTGAGTTTTATTTGAAAGCATGACATATTTTATTGCTTGCGTTTGGCTATGCCACGTTGAGTGGAAATACCGGGGTTGTTCCAATATCAGAAGCATGTCTTGAAAAGATTAAACGGAATTCTTTTTGAATTATATTTGATTAACACGTTCTTTAATGTAATTAGCCTAACCGCATTTTGAGGTTGTAACACTACGTGTACACCATTATGCAGTCTATTAATAAAACTGACAATTAACAAACACATCTAAACAGTTTCAGAATATCGTTCGAATTATTTAAATGAATGAATATATAAATAAATGAAGAAGTAAACGAATAAACGAACGAACAAACGAACGAATGATTCAGAATGGATATTTGATCGGCTGATTGACTGAGTGATTGATTACTTGTTTTAATGAATGCTGGTTTACTGGTAATTAGTAAAATAAATATGTATTAACGATATTATCGAATACATTCAATGAGTAGTTCGGTAGTTTGCATCATAAACTTTACAATCAAATTTAGATATAAAAAAAGATATATATATGTATGCAAAGAACGAAGCTTTTAATATAATTATCACTAAAAATTAGTTGTATAAAGGGCAAAGTCAGTTGAACATCAACGATAAACACCGAGTTTACCCCCTACCAGAATATGTTTTATTTTATTGATCACTATTTTTATGACGTCATATGGAAGTTATTTTTCTTCTTTTCAGGGCACTGTACAAAAACAAACAGAAAAGCTGGACTAATTCCAGAGAATGTACAAAATCATCGGGTCTTTCGTCGCATCAATTGTCAATGTGTGAGGAACATTTGGACCTGATGGGGACAGTGTCACTTGCTTCATATAAAGGCATAGATGCTTGCCAAAAACAATTTTATGATAGACGATGGAATTGTTCGTCTATAAAAAGTGCTCCAAAGATGTCTAAAGATTTAAAAAGAGGTAAGTTTCAATAAAACTGGACGATTCTGGACAGAACATAAGGTCGCATTTAGTGCACCTGAACATTTTAAATTCGGAGCTATTGTTTAGTATTTAAAAGCTCGTGTTTAGTCGTGCACATACACAAGTACAGACGACTCCTTCATCGAATAGTGAATGAAGGCTGCTCATTTACACTTGCTCGAATTACCTCCCTTTTCATTATATTAAACGACTGCTGCCATAGCGACGCATATAACAAGAATTGCAATTTTACAATTTTAGTGTTTATTAAAGTGTCACATATAAAATTACATATACATACATCACAGTACAATTTAAATGTTTTTATATCCAGCCGTATACACGACTTATGAGACACTGAGACAACATAATGTACACATAATTTTCACTTTTAGAATGATCATACATCAATTAAGTATAAAATAGATAATAACAATTAATAAGACTAGTAACTATAGAAACATGCGACTTGGCCAAGATACATCACAGCAGAAAACATAGCTAAATTCCATAAATTCCACAATACAATATAATTACCATAATCTATGAAAGGAAAAAAATACTAGCTATAACTGTTCTCTGCAAAAAAAAATAGACAAAAGCGCAAACACACACACACACACACACACACACACACACACACACACACAAAACATACACAAAAAAAACGTTATAATTATACATGAGAAAATGAAAAATATGCGCATATTTAAAATCTATCTCGATCGTTTGCTTAACGTAAAATGTCATAAGATAAGACAATAAAATTAAATAAATAGCTGCTATAATGCTGCTATAATGCGAGATTTTAATTTGATGCAGCTACTTGACATGCAATAAAATGCAAAATATTCACATTTGTAAGTTAATGGTTTTGCAGTTGTTTTATTGTTCAAACCGTCTGCAACAATTGTTTTCGCGCTGAAACATAAGAAAACACGTAAACTTATCATTTATGATTTACTTAACACTGAACAAGTGTTCTTTATATGTCACACCTGTTTACAAACAATCCATATCAATTTTTACGGTCTTAGTAAAATATGGAAACAAGTATCTAATTGAAATATTTAAATATTGAGTTGTTTTTGTAGAATAATTCTATACTTATATTTATTCTAACGGACCATCACGTGGTAAAAATACAGACTCTGATTGGTTATAGTTATGCACGTGTGAAACAACCAATATTTCAACAACAACAAAAATGTTCAGAATATTGCTTCTGTCAAAAAACTGCGATGCAGTACAGCAGGAAATATCATTAATAGGTAAGAACAATACAGATCCACAAAAAGTCAAGAAGTAATTTGGATGAACACGTTTCGTAGAGCAGTATATCTAACTACTACTTCCTACATATATAATTTGTTCAAAAGTGTGGTTCAATTCCGAACATACTGCAATAATCTCCTCTCTCTCAGACTTGGAACATTCAGGTACATTTACTCGTTCTTTTTTTTATTGACATTTCGTTTTATATTAATATTAGATTGTACCGTAGATTTATCTTGAACGGATCTTTCACCCCAAGTATCATCGCATACCAAGATACAATTTAGATTATTGTAATACGGGTTCGCTTTATATTAATCATAGTTTCGGATTAAAGATTTGCTTTGATCTTAAACTAAGAGCGCTTCGCCCCGGTGGCCAAGTCATCCTATGATATTTATTTGACTAATTGCAAACGTAACATCCTTCGTTATGAGCCTCTGCTCATTTATTTACAAGAACAAAGAGTTACATGAGTACTGGATTAACTCCGCCGACCCTCGGGTACTTACTCACGCCTTTACATCTTCATATGTTCGTCTCCTTAAAGGCCTGCCATATCTTCGGATAAAATCCGGATTTTTCATTTCTTCACCGGATTTTTCATTTGTTCTCCGGATCTCCGGATTTAATTGTACAATCACCGGACTTTACCATCAATCAATCTTCTTTTTTCCTTTTTTTGTAATGTTTATGTTTTAACAGCTATATTTTCATAGTTTATCAGCTATTTCCTGCATTACGTTTTTAAATATCAAATTTTAAAAATCTCAGGTTTTTGAGTTCAAACGTGTTGGCACGAGATCGGCATAAAGATAGGCTACTTTAAAACATATATTATAGGGTCAGTAGGAAGCGGTGCTTTAACAGCGTTCCTGTTTTTTGTGTGGGTTTTCTTCCCATTGTGTTTACACTCATGCACGCACGCACCCACGCTCGCGCGCACACACGTACACGCACGTACGCACGCAATGTATCTCCTATGGCCACATTCGTATACAGTTAAATATCTAAACTCCTGCCTCCTTGTTCAAGATTTGCGAACACTTGCTGGCATTGAAATGTTACTATTTGATGTTTCTTTGAATCGTGTGGCTGCATGCTGTCGCTGACACCTAAACACGCTCCTTTGATCAGACACACATGTTTGCATATATTATGTATGCACTCTTAAATCAGTTAACTCATTAATTGCCAAATAATGTGTATACAATATGTATCAAGCATAAGGTATACATACATAACATGTGCAGATCATATAAACGTCACTGTAATAATTATAATAATAATAATAATAATAATAATAAAATAATAATAATAATAATAATAATAATAATAATAATAATAATAATTAATAATAATAATAATAATAATAACAATAATGATAAATAATAGAGACTTTATTTAACGCGATGACTTCTCATTTGAAACTGGTTAATCTTCCATGAGGCCCTCAACAATATACATATAAACACTATTTACAAAATAATTAGGATATACTCTTACATTTAAAGTGAAGTTTAGTATGTCTGTTTCTTGACCTCCATTTTCGTAACTTAAAGAGTTACTTACTCAAAATCATTTGAAATATATTAAACCATGGCCATTTTAATAATGTTTTTATCGTATGTATTTGATCATATACTATTTGTTTAAACACATCGTATAGGTTATAGAATTATTATAAGTATGTTTAAACGGCTGTATTGCGAAATTTGGTTTACATTCATCATTTGTTATTTTTTCCATGACAACCTTTTTGAGGATGCAAGCACTTTTCGCACTATATAATGTAGGGGATATTTATTATATGTTATATACAATCTTACATTCGTGACTGTGTATTATTGATTTTAATAAACTCGATGGATAAAAAGATAGGATACGAGGCTCAAATGTTGTCCACCTCGTTTATTAAAATCAATAATACAGTCACGAATGTAAGATTCTCTTTATAACACGTGATGTAAGCGTAATAAATATGGCGTGGTCATGTGTGCGGTGAGTGCGAGAAAACCAGGTCTGAAAAACATAAGAAAGTTGCAAGATAGACTGGAAGTTCGATTGTTTTATTAAGCAAGGCTCATTCCCAATAGTAACTCCAGTAAGCAAGGCTCATTCCCAATAGTAACTCCAGTAAGCAAGGCTCATTCCCAATAGTAACTCCAGTAAGCAAGGCTCATTCCCAATAATAACTCCAGTAAGCAAGGCTCATTCCCAATAGTAACTCCAGTAAGCAAGGCTCATTCCCAATAGTAACTCCAGTAAGCAAGGCTCATTCCCAATAGTAACTTCAATAAGCAAGGCTCATTCCCAATAGTAACTTCAGTAAGCAATGTTCATTCCCAATAGTAAGTACAGTCTATTTTCAGTAGATTAGTCCACATACCTTTCATCCGGTTATAAAGAATTATTTGCCATATTTCTCATAAATCACTACATCACTTGATAGGATCGTTCTGATTTTATTGTAAAACACATTTCCCGTGTTTTGGAGAACATATTTCGAATCGCCTAAATGCCTTTTTGAAAGAATTATGGGACTTGTTTAAGGAGCGGACTTATTTATGGTGCATGCGTTGCTTCACACATCACAATTAATACAGGTATTTCTGCGCTGTATGACGCTGGCGCCAAATTTTAAATGGGGGTACGAGGCTGTGTTATACGCAACACTTTAACGATAGAAGTGAACAGTACATTAAAAATACGTTCACTGCGACTCATTTTTTTCCTCGTTCTGAAGATAGACATAATAGTATTAGGTCTGTGGCATAAACTAAGAATCATATATTATACCACCAAACTACAGGTATGATAAAATGAATAAAAAGTAAAAATAAAAGATACACAAAGAGTATACATATTCCAAGTATTATTTGAAAGTTAACAGAGACAACTATCATCAATCTAAAATACGTAAGTAAAACAACAATTAGTGACAACTCATGAATTTATCTTTACAAAGTTCACTTCACTATCTTCAAATTTCTCAAAAATATTTAACACTTAATTGGTTCATGAATATATAGTCAGCTTTACCAATTTTAAAGTTTAAATCATTAGTTCGTCATCAGATAAATCAACGTCCGGTGTTTTAACATTTGGCACAACAATGATCGCATTATGTATTTCAAACATTAAGTGGCTCCACCTTTTATAAAAAAAACACATTTACTTAAAGAATTGCCAGTCTATTCAAATTATGTGTTTCTTCATCATAAGATAAAGCAAAGTCCGGCGCTTAAGCGTTTAACATTCATTACAATTTTAGTTGACGTTTACTCGACAGCTAAGTACACTTGTAGATGCTATCATGTGTTATCAAAACAGACCACCCTTTAGAATACTTAAGTATTTGTCCAACTAGCGATACTGTATCCACTAAAATACAGAATATCTTTGTGGTGTTTTATTTTTCTTTTAGAGCATATATCAAAGAATAATTAGATCTCTGCATGAGGAAATTACGAAGTCATGTTGCCGCTGAGCACCCTGCTGGGGAATATCATAAATCAATGTCTAATACTGCACAACCTCGATTATATGGCGGCACGGGGACGTCAAACCAGAGATAAGGATGTTAATAAATATGGCATAATTACAATTCATAACTTTTTCAACTTGAATAGGGATGTATGTTGATAACTATAGGGATGTATGTTGATAACTATAGGGATGTATGTTGATAACTATAGGGATGTATGTTGATAACTATAATAGGGATGTATGTTGATAACTATAATAGGGATGTATGTTGATAACTATAGGGATGTATGTTGATAACTATAATAGGGATGTATGTTGATAACTATAGGGATGTATGTTGATAACTATAATAGGGATGTATGTTGATAACTATAATAGGGATGTATGTTGATAACTATAATAGGGATGTATGTTGATAACTATAATAGGGATGTATGTTGATAACTATAAGATATAGGGATGTATGTTGATAACTATAAGATATAAAAAAATACAGAAGAATAAATTCATCACTTCAGTTAAATGAGAAAAACATGAATAAACACATATAAATGCGTTTGCTCTTTTAAGAATACAGTGCATAAAAAAAGCAAAACAAGTTGCCGACTACTCCACAGGAAGTAAACTAACGCTTCTATCTCCATTTGTGTGGAGCGCTGTGGTCTAGTGGTAGAGCGTTGGACCCATGTTCGAAAAGTCGTGGTTCGATCCCCACCATTACCATATGTGTTATGTCCCTGAGCAAGACACTTTATCTGCATTTGCTTAGTACTGGTTCTACACAGGAATACATCAAGAGTGATTAAAATAAGTTCATAGAACTTTCGTTATAATCGATGTAAAATAAATAAGTTTAAACTAACACTTCTGATAAATAAATAAAAGCTTCATTGACATCGTTGAATAATGTAGTCGATAAGTTAAATAGGAGTGTCCTTTTTCCAGCTAATTCATTTCTTAGCTTTTCCCAGATTTTAAGTATCCGGGTACAATGTTCGATGGGTGGCACCTTTCACGCACACAACTCGTGCTAAATAGTGTGCCTTTGCATTTAAATCCACGGAGAACCTGATCTGATAATACAAACTGGCAGGGGTACTTACTGCCAATAGTTGGTTAACAATGAAACATAAAATCTTTAGAACCTACACATGTTAGTGCATGGCTTACAACTGGTATTATTATCAAAGGACAGAGATAAAATAGAAACACGGCTTTGTCTTGACAACGAACAGGAAAACATCAAAGCCGAACACGTTGATAGCATGGAAATTGGAATTGGCCGAGTTTTCACGAATGTGGTCGCATTGCTGTGGCCATCTTTCTCAGATATATGAAACAAAAGTCAATTAATTAGCACATTAATATGTATTCAACATACCGAAAAACCATTCCCACGTCAAAATCGCACAGTGAATTAAATTTCAAACGAACAGTTAATATTCAGGTCACACTTATTTAAATGACCGCGCGACATTGTGGTGTCAAACAACGATGTCGGCGGCGCCATGCATAACATTGGTCATGTTTGTTAAAGGTTTGGATAGAGGCTCAAACAACATAAACTATGGAGCGAGACATAAGAATTGCCAAATCTTAAATCGACAATAGCAGCCGAGATCGTGACCGTCCACCTAAAATGCATATATTGTTACATTTATAGTTCCCAAAGAGCTCAGATGGTTTATTTATATTTCAGGGACACGTGAACAAGCATTTGTTTACGCAATCGCCTCCGCGACGCTGATGCACTCCATAGCACGAGCATGCAGTGTTGGCATAACGACTAAATGCTCGTGCGGCGGTCTACCCAATGAGGCCCCACAAGGGGATTACAAGTGGGGCGGCTGCGGGGACGACGTAGAGTACGGATTGAAATTTTCGGAAGTTTTTACCTTATACCATAAAACTAAAAACGATAAAAAAAAGAAAGCAATGATGAATTCCCATAATAGTGCAGCCGGAAATCAAGTAAGTAAAAAGGGTCACGCACACACCTCACTCATGCATGTAAATCAAATTTATCACAAATACTGCCTTTTTTTGAAAAGGCACATTCGTCCATTCAATGATTTTTTGAAAAATTGCAATATTTATCAGTTATATCGTTTAAGAAGAATGTCAGAATGCTTTGATTCGATATAAGCTCATCTTTTGTCAAAACGAAGAGCGCCCGGCTCGAGTCGCAGAATATTTTATATTGTACTACAATCTAAGGGAAATAACTTTAGTTAACTATAATTGACATGTATTGTTATGTAAACCCTATTCCCTGATATGGTTACTGAGTGCGAAGACGCCGCTGACGGCCCATTAAGTTATATGATCTGGTGGGTGTAGCTCCATGAACGCAAATCGAAGCATTATCATATGTTTCTTAGATAATTATGCAAAAACTCAAATTAGTATTAATTAATGTCTGTACGATTTCATTGATGTCTTTGTTTCTTACAAAACCTCGCTATTCGAAACATCGGCATACCATACTATCTGATATGGCAGGCTTTTGATATTACGCACACCAATACTGCCGTAAACACGTGCGAGAAGCATAATATTCGGTTTTACAGCTTCAAAAAAAACTTTCATTGATCCTCTAATAGAAACCAATAACACTACAATTCATCTTCTCCAAATTAAAGTCAAAATGTGGCCGTAAAAGACATTACAGGAGAATATTAGGCTGGATCGTCAGTACATCGCCGTTAACATTCCTTTAAACACGTGTTAAGAATGATCTTTTTTTTATTTTCTCACCGATATTTACAGGTCTTGGCGGTTTTATTGAAGATGTTTGTAATTCTTTGATCTTAACAATATTTAGAGCCCACCCTGTCGGAAAATGAGGATTTTACCTTTTTTAATTTATGGTTTGTTCGTCACCTCTGACGTCATTGAAAATAGTATGACCGCGAGCTTAAGCTTTACACTAGCTGCACCCAACTTGCATCGTAGTCATAGTTTTTGTAACAAACGCATTCACTGGACAGTTTTTGTAACAAAGCCATTCACTGGACAACTTCTGTAATAAAGACATTCATTGGACAGCTTTTGTAAAAAAGACATTCATTGGACAGCTTTTGTAACACAACTAAGTATAAAAGTCGAACAGGAAATACAGCTTTTACAGAACACAGTAAACCCAAAAACACGCAAAACGACAAACATGAATGGCAATGTAAAGGCATATGACGTCACAAACACAAAAAGGGTTGACAATAGGGCTACCGCCTTAGAACGGTCAGTGACAAAAGAGGCCGAACGTTGTTGGTTTAAACACACCAAACCCCACACTTACCATACTGTCATCCCAATAAAACGAGACAGTGTAAATAAAGAAATCCCCTCCATGAACTATTCTCTAACCAACAAGGCGGCATTAATAGGCAATATCAGTAAAACTCAAAGATGCTCGTGCATTCATAAATACAAAAAAAAACATAGCCTAGAAAGCCACACAGAATGTACTCACTACTGAATGACTTGGCAGAAGCCAGAGCAACAAGAGAATAAATCATTGAGGGCAAGACACGATTGCAGACAAACGTCAAACGTCACCGTCTTTTGGTGCTTTAGGTAGACGGCATCATAGGGTCCACAGTCTGTCCGGTCATCGCACAATTAAAGAGGAAAGCATAGTTGAAAGAGGACAGCTTTTGTAACAAAGACATTCATTGGACAGCTTTTATAACACATACTTTCATTGGGTAAATTCTGAATATACGCTATAAACCTTAAAATATCGTGTCAAACTCAGTTTGTGTGGCTCGCTTATACGGAATATCCCTATATGAACCAAGTTAGATTAGTTTCTAATGTCGGTATAAAGCAAACGTGATCATGTCACGTGTGCTGTCTGAGCCCACGCATATGCATGAATTATAAAGAAGTGTAAAGTGGGTTATACATAAACGCCCGTCAGTGTGTTTTTAGACAGTGGAATAACTATTTTCTATTAATGCACGTTTGAAGCGTGCGCACTAGGTCCGTCTTTCTATTGCGTCATGTTGGAATCGTGCGCAGTAGCCCCGCCTACTGCAAATTGAACTTTATTCGAAACTAAATGCTTTTTCTTTCAAAAGAAAGTATCAAGTGAATGTAAATATTTAAAAATATTTGCATTCATTTCATATTTTTTCTGTTGCAAACAAATGGTCAGTTTCTATAAACTTTACTTTTCTGTATACAGAACGAAATGCGCACTCATCCGGTGTACCTCAATAGAACAAATATATCTATTCCGCGGTCTAAAAATACACTGACGATGTTTATCTTTCTTGCACTTTTTATCAACCTCCTAAGGCACTATAATAAAGGTGAAGCTGGGTTAGTAAATCGAGGTGCTAATTTTAATGATGTTGATCAATCCTTTAGGACTGTCGTGTGTCCCTATACATTTCACAGAACATTGACAAATGTAATTTGTATTTCAGGTAGTGCTGGACAGTTTAACAACGGCGTGTAAATGTCACGGAGTGTCCGGTTCATGTTCAATAAAAACGTGCTGGAGATCCTTATCAGACTTCAATAAAATTGCAGAAAGTTTAAAAAACAAATACGGAAAAGCAATTGAAGTGAAACGAAAACGTCGAAAGGAGAAGCACATGTTTGTGCCTTTAAACAAAAACATTGCATCAATTCCTAAAGACGAACTAGTTTATATTCAAAAGTCCCCGGATTATTGTTCACCAAATAAAAAGATGGGGTCAACAGGTACCAAAGGGAGGTAAGTCATCAACTTAAAAAATACTAGAACTTAAAGTACGATAACTATAACATCTTGTAAAACACGTTATTTTGTATCTGTAAATTGTTGTTCCAGATTTATATTTTCTGTAGTTCACGGATGCCAGGAGGTGTATAGTACTGGTTCTACCCAGGAAAGGTGGATGGTCTGCCTCCACCACAAAAAATCGACCGTCATATATACTAAAAATGAAATATGCTAAGTATCAACCTAAGAATATTTCAATAATATTCTCATTGTTTTGTGTATTTTGAGCTTGATTAGAGATACGGTTAAACTGCAAAAGAAATTTTCGAAATATTTAATGTTAACGCTGAATTACAGTTACTTGAATTTCAAACAATATTCAATGTAAAGGGAGGTAATTTAAGATTATCCATATTTCATTTTTTTATAGACGGAAAATCTGCGATAACTGGGTCAATTTTTTATGTTTTTTTCTATTATTTCATACCAATTTTAAGAATTTTATATCTTTAAGCGATCTTTGACTCATGTTATGGGTTTTATCAGTACATGTCATGTTTTCATATAAAGGGAGGGTAACTCTCAAAAGATGTAACAATTTAAACAAAAAATAAATGTTTTACAAATTATGGGTCAAAACAAAATACTTATCATATATCTATTCTAAAACATATTTAAAATAAGAAAATTAGTTAAGATACAAAAGTTGATACTTAGCAATTTTGTTCAGTGTATAACCTTACATATGTTAAAAATGGCATACACCACCATACAAACAACAAAACAAAATGTAGTTCACATTCCACGTACTTATCAGTATATTTATCCTAAATGTTAAAGGGACACATGGCAAGATTGCCGTGTGTCCCTTTAAGACTCCAGCAAACGACAAACATATAAAGCAAAACAATTCCATTTTAAATTCAATGTTTTAATGTTGTTGTTTTTTAACATTTCTTATCCTAATGACCGTTAGATCGGTATGTATAACACGCTCTGTTGTCATTCACAAATCAGTTTATTTACCAAAGTTTATCCTCGTGCTGAGTGTTGAGTGTTAATATATACATTCGTTTCTGTATTCTAGGTCTTGTGATCCAGAGAGTCAGGGTCCTGGAGGCTGTGATATAATGTGTTGTGGGCGTGGTTATGACTCAAGTGATGTGCAAATTGTGGAACGTTGTGAATGCAAATATTACTGGTGTTGTTATGTCAAATGTAAAACATGCTCTAGGATGACGCGGTTGCATCGGTGTCGATAACAGTGCCGTACTTTAGGATGACGATAAAAGTGCCGTACTTTATGAAGAGGCCGCACCAGTGTCGATTATAGAGCCGTACTTTAGTATGGTCAGGCTGCAGTTCCATGTCGGCAAGAGTGCCGCACTTTAGAAGGATCTGTCTGTATCGTGAAAAGGCGTCTTTTTAATACTACTATTCCGGCAGATGCTTTTCATAGAACACATAGCGAAAGAGATTACAAATTTGTATTTGCAGAGTGCAATAAAATAATTAATATCTAGAAGAAACGGACATTGAACCATCGGTGTTGGTGAATGGTGACACACCGGGTCGGATACTGTTTCAACTACTAGTACCTCCATACATGGTTTAGTAAGTAAGATTGTAGTAACTTGTAGAATCATGGGGATGGTGGGGAACTTCTTATAAGGCAGTGACGTTGATGTGCCATTGGAATTGGCGAACAGATTCGAGTCCTAAGTGTCGTTCCAGTAACGTATTCATTCTAATATCAGTTTTTGTGAACCAGAAATTTATATTGGAAAGTCTTGAAAATGCATTTGTTTGGACAAACAAGGCGAATACAACGGAGAAAGTGTTTACAAAGATGCTGAAATAGTTCACGTTGACTGAAATGTGATCAATGTGTTTATGAACTGATTATAACAGATTAACTCCCATGGAGTAAAGCGTATTACGGAAGACAACCCAGTGTATATAGGGAAACGTTAATAAGTGGAGTTGTGACACGTGTTGGTTGTTTTGTACGGAGATCTAAGAAGAAATATTATTACATCTGTTCTGCAGCAGTTGTTCAAAGAATATATTATTTATTTTTATCGACATCTTGTTTCCTAGTGTAATAGAGAGTATGTGCTTCGGTGTTAAAAAGGTGGGATGAAATATACAGATCACTAAAGGGATATAACTCTTAGAGGACAACTTTTATGAGTGAAAAACATCGTCTATAAACAAACAGTAAAAGTTAGTGTGATTGATAGATATTCTCAGAAGATGGCATTTACTGTTAATGGCAAACGGGCGTGCTTCCGTGAAATTGTGATTTCGGAGCGATTTATGTTGACAGAAAGGGGAAAAAAGTATTTTCTAATCAGCCGAACTATGCAATTTCTGGTGCCGCCGTCATACTCATATCTGTACATATCTGATTGTTTTTGTTTTGTAAATTAATTACCTTGAACACTTGTCAAACTCACGTGACTAATATGAAGTAGTGCTAAAGATTATACGCAGAAATTCTGTTATTGAAAAAAGAATGCGCAGCTATCCTGGTATGTTGAATTTGATATATATGACTGCGGATTCTCTGTTCATACATAGTTCATGTAACCATCATACATAGTTCATGTAACCAATACCTGGTTCAGTTATAGGACTGACCCGAAAACCTGTAGTAGTTTCTGCTCAGCTCAAGTTACATGATAATCAGCTTGGTGTCGGCATACCCAGCATGAGGTCAATAAAATGACAATAAATCACCTAACATGCCAGCTAATGAGCTAAAACTTTGTCAATGCAGAATTAAATGTTAGAAGTATATATCACTGCTTTATCTCTATTTGCAGATAGCATTTTGTTTCACCAACTTATTTCTAATTTTTTAAATGAGCCTATCTGCTGTCAGATAATTGATGCCCTGCTGTGCGAAAATATGTATTTTATTGCTCTGTGGTCAGTTAATTACATGGATGAATTATAGAGATTCTCAATAAACAGAGGAATCTCGGGTCAGTCCTATAACTGGGTTATTGCAACATAGGTAGCAGTGTTACTGGTTATTTTCTATTATTTATTCGCTTCCGCTTTAATTACGGTCACGTGTATTTCTACCTCCAAACGACAATCTCTTTGACGTCATAGTTCTCCAAATGGCGGATCACATATCCGTTTTAGAAGAACAACCTTCAAATGTTTATATCTTCTTTGTTATCATGCAATTTTGATACTTCTTTCATTTTTCCCAAAGTTTTTCCGAACTCTCAAAAATAAAGCTTGTTTGGCTGTCTACATTTCCTTTAATAAAGGATGTATGTATAAGAACAAACAAAAACTAAATACTTGCTTTGTTTTTTAAAGAATTACGATGTATATAAAGCATAATTATATATGTTAAACGTATTTATATATCGACGTAATTTTATTAAAATGCATGCTTCCTTTAAAACAATATCAGATTCTTATGAAGTATACTTAATACAAGTTAAGCGTGTTTAATTTAAACACGCAGCTTTTGCATTATTTTATATCGACCTAATTTTATTCGCAACACATATATACAACTCTCGAATAATTAGGTTACATTTTAAAGGTAATAAGTGCCTTATTTGAAAATAAAGTCAAATATTTCTGTAGCTATCGTTCCCTGCACGTTTTGAACTCATTATATATAAGCACTATATGATAGTGTGTCGATGCTCGAACCGGGTACCAGGAACCGGGAACCTGGAATCAGGAACTCTATGCTCATTCGATGCTTTATGTTAACCGTGACATGCAAGCCTCGTTCTGAGGTTGTCATATAAGAAATCCACACAAATCCATAAACAGATTGTTACACAGGTGTAGGGTGCACGCAATTTTGTTATTTCCAAACTATGCACATAATTTATTATTTAAAATAAGCAATATTGTATTTTTGATTTTCTTCATTTTCTTTTTTCTTAATCTGTGTTCTGTTTGTATGTTGGTTCTCAATCTAATGTTCACCACTGTAATATACATCCAGTGTACTTCTATTGTTTGGGGCACTTGTTTCAGCCAAAGGGTTTTTGGTCTTTTAAGATAAAATTAATCTACTACCTAAATAAGTTGTATGTCAGTGAAACAGACATTTTTAGTGGTAAAAAAAAATACCTTACTTTTCAAAATCGGTTGAGAAACAAAAAATTCATGCGCGAGTTGTTTTTGAAGGGGCATTTTCAATGCAAAATTCTGCTGCATTAAAAATTCAAAAAATATTTATTTTTAGAATTTTTATCCAAAAATGGTTTTAAATTGTTGGATATTAGTAAATTAAGACACCCTGGAAGTTTTATAGAAAATATGAAGGCTAACTGAAGTAATTTGTAATTTCTTAATTTTCTGCAGTAATTTACATAGGAAAAGTCCCATCAAAAAATCATTTTGGTTGTAAAATATTTATTTCTCAACCGATTTTCAAAATTAAAGTAGTTTTATTTACCACTAAAAATGCCAGTTCTACTGATATATAACTGATGTGCGTATTATTTAAATTACTTAAGTTACTGCAGAAAAAACAAAAACCTTTGGCTGAAACAAGCGCCCCAAACAATAGTTTAGGTGTCGTGTTCTGGTAAATCATACAATTAGCAATCAAGGCAACGATATACCAGTGAAACGTTAAACTCCTAATATTCTTGCACACATTTTCAACCTCCGCGCAGTGATATTGAAGCCAATTATCCCTGCTACCACACAAACCACTTGACGATAGCTGAGACCATGTTATTACAAAATGGCGATACACTTGGTAATGCTTGGTACAGCAAACTCTTGCCGTAACCAACAGGCTAACTTAGCAATAACATCATCACCTTCGAGAAGATGTTGAAAACATTCAACCTGTTTTGACTTGGGTGTAATCTCTTCATTAAATTTACGCACAGCTTTTGTAATGTTCTCAACCATGGTTCTCAACGGAATGCATGTCAAGTAACCGGTGTGCATATTAAATATATATGCGCTAAAATTGACTTTTATTTTACAAATATATTATTTTTATAACCAGATACCGTTTTTCGCACTATTTTCCTATATTATGAACAAAGCAAATTGAAATATTGACATAAAAAATATTTAACCAAAACATTAAACTTAGCTGGATTTCAGCTATCAATTTGTGTGGTGGCAGTGGTTACTGTAACATATAGGGGAAGTAACCACTGCGGTAGTTAGCATACGTTTAAGTTCTCCGCGTTTTACACTAGTGCTGAAACGCCTGACCTTACACATGACCTTACGTCATTCGCAGCATCTCGATAAATTATATTTGTTTTAATAAATTAACTGGTTATATAAATAGATCATAAACAATTTGGAACATATGTAATTTATATAAAAAAAACACTGGAAACATTAGAAGTAAGTTAATTATAAATAAACCACTGGAAACATGTGTAGTTTATATAAATGAACCATTGAAAACATGTGTAGTTTATATAAATAAACCATTGGAAACATGTGTAGTTTATATAAATGAACCATTGGGAACATGTGGAGTTATATTAATGAACGACTGGAAACATGTGTAGTTTATATAAATGAACCATAGGGAACATGTGTAGTTTATATAAATGAACCATTGGAAACAATTGGAGTTATATTAATGTACGACTGGAAACATGTGTAGTTTATATAAATGAACCATTTTGAAAACGTGTGTAGTTTATATAAATGAACCTTTGGAAACGTGTGTAGTTTACATAAATGAACCATTTTGAAAACGTGTGTAGTTTATATAAATGAACCATTGGAAACAATTGGAGTTATATTAATGTACGACAAGAAACATGTGTAGTTTATATAAATGAACCATTTTTAAAACGTGTGTAGTTTATATAACTAAAGCATTGGAAACGTGTGTAGTTTATATAAATGAACCATTTTTAAAACGTGTGTAGTTTATATAACTAAAGCATTGGAAACGTGTGTAGTTTATATAAATGAACCATTTTTAAAACGTGTGCAGTTTATATAACTAAAGCATTGGAAACGTGTGTAGTTTATATAAATGAACCATTTTTAAAACGTGTGTAGTTTATATAACTAAAGCATTGGAAACGTGTGTAGTTTATATAAATGAACCATTTTTAAAACGTGTGTAGTTTATATAACTAAAGCATTGGAAACGTGTGTAGTTTATATAAATGAACCATTTTTAAAACGTGTGTAGTTTATATAACTAAAGCATTGGAAACGTGTGTAGTTTATATAAATGAACCATTTTTAAAACGTGTGTAGTTTATATAACTAAAGCATTGGAAACATGTGTAGTTTATATAAATGAACCATTTTTAAAACGTGTGTAGTTAATATAACTAAAGCATTGGAAACGTCAGTAGTTTATATATTATCAGCTATAGGAAACATAAACCCTATGAAAAAGGTGATTTATATAAAGAAACATTGGAAACATATGTAGCTAATAAATAAACCATTGAAAACTATGTACTTTATTTAACTGAGCGATTAAAGATATATATAGTCTATATATAATAAAGAATTGGAAATATGCAGTTTATATACATGAACCATTGGATACATGGTTAAAGAATCTGTAATAATTGAAAACAATAATTATTGTTGTCATAAACTTTATTTGAACACGGGCGTGTACCTGGTGTTGATTGTTATTGAAGTTGTTTATTTTTACGTTTAAATTTCTTCTGCAAACATGTGATTTAAAGTACATGTAAATAAAAGTGTACAAACGTCGACTCTTATTTGCTTTTCTTTTCTTATTGCCTTTGTTGCTTCTAGTGACAAAAACATCAAAGTTGACATTAAACAAACATTCATGGACACAAAGAGTGCATTATTGTGTGTGCACCGAATGTTCAGTCACACACATTTACTCCTTTATACATTAAATGCGTATTTACATAAATAAATGATATCAAATGAACTAATTTCCCTTTGCAATACATATAAACTTATTGTTACAGCACTTCAATTGAATGGAATACACTTGTCTGCCTTAATTTAAACAATATTGTATTCAAATAATGATGGGATTGGACAACAGGCAATGCCTATGTAAGACCTCTCCCAAGATAGAATTGTTTGCCTTAAGAACCTCTCTATACTAGGTTGAAAAGTAATACACGGTTCACAAATAGTAGCACAGCCTGTCAAAAGTCAAATACATAGATTATTACCGTGCTGTTTCAGGTGTAGTCTACATTTAGACTAGGTTTAGGAAACAAATATCGTAAGCCTCTGCTATCTTCAATAGTGAAGGTAGATATGAAAATCGAACAGGAAATGTAGCACTCAAGGATCACAGTCAACCAAAAACGCGCGCAGAAACAATAATCATAAAGATAAATAAAAGACAAGATATGAAATCACAATCATAAAAGGGATACTGCCTTGGAACGGTGATTGACAAACAAGGCCGTTTGGGGTTTAAACCGGGTTCCAGGGTTACCAAACCTCACTCTTACCCGACTGTCATCCCAATAAAACGGGACAATGTAAATACAGATATCCCCAGGTTTTATTATCTAACAGCAAGGCAGCATTAATACGCAATACAAATATAACACATAGATGATCATGTATTTATGAATATAGAAAATCAAAATCCTGAAGATGATAAGGCTATGCTGAGATATAACACTTATATGAGGTTTTGGAAAGGAAGATTATGCAGCTCGGAGGAGTTTAAGAAAAACGATGAGCTTAGGAACTAAGATCACGACGTTCTGCTACGTTTATTACATGTAGACGAGGTTTAGAACGGCTCTGGTGCGTTTACTACACCTAGACAAGGTTGCTCTGTTGCGTTTATTACATGTAAACGAGGGTTAGAATTGCTCTGCAGCGTTTATTACACGTACACTCGGTTTGGAACGGCTCTGCAGCACTCTCGGTAACCATCGGTTACAAGTGGTCACAGTCGTTAGCCGTTGGTTATCCGATAGGCAGAACGTTGGTAACCAATCTTCCCGCGACTCTACACCTGAGGTAGAATCGGTGGCCTCATTGTTACTAAGTGTTACCTTCGGTGGCCACTGGTAACCCGAAACTAACCGACGTGGTTGCCAATGGGAGAACCCTGGACGCACCCACTGTATACCTCCCGCCATCTGTAAGAATTGACATTTTCACACTTGAGTCGAGCTCCCAGTGGGGTTCTTACCCTTACCCTATTGTCATCCCATCTAAACTGGACAGTGTAAATAAATAAATATCCGCCAGGTTATATACTATTAGGCAGCATTAATAGTCAGTATAACACAAAGATGATCATGCATATATGAATACTAAAATATGAAAAGAAATCATAGAAAGCCATATGAAGGGTGCAGTGGTTTTCAAATTGATATGGTCATAACTCGTTTGATAAACCTTTTTAACAAATTTAAAGGGGCAGGCGGCAATCCTGATTTCATTAAATCGCGCGGTGTTCCGTTACTTTTCCACATAACCTGCATTTGTCCAATGATTAATATCAATTATAACAAGAGGTCAATGACCTTGAAGCTCTACTGATTGATTTTGATTTCAGGAAGTAGTCGCTACAGACTTGTTTTTTGAAAATCTATTTTCAACCGTGGCGGCCATCTTAAATTTCCGGCCGACCTGAAATTTTTCTAGGATCAACTAGACATCAAGAGCAACATTCCTCATGAACATCCGTCATGTAGTTTCAGAGGAGTAGTCGCTACAAGTTTTTACTATATAACTCTATGTAACCAAAGATGGCCACTGGCAGCCATGTTTAACGTCGAATCAAAATAATTTTCCACAAGGATCAACATCATGTCATGCTGATCATTTTAGAAAAAGTCCCATATCAATATCACTTATAGTTTTCAAGAAGTAGTCGCTACAAACTTATTTTTTAAAAATCTATTTTTAGCTGTGACGGCCATCTTGAATTTCTGGCAGATCTGCAATTTTGTTAGGATCAATTAGACATCAAGAGCAACATTCCTGTAAAGTTTCATGACAATCCGTCAAGTAGTTTCAGAGAAGTAGTCGCTACAAGTTTTTACTATATAACTCTATGTAAACAAAGATGGCCGCTGGCAGCCATATTTAACATTGAATCAAAACAATTTTTGACAAGGATCAACATCATGTCATGCTGATCATTTTAGAAAAAGTCCCATGTCAATATCACTTATAGTTTTCAAGAAGTAGTCGCTACAAAATTGTATTTTAAAACTCTATTTTTAGCTTTTGCGGCCATCTTGGATTTCACATCAACATGCATTTTTGCTAGGATCAACTAGACTTTATGGGCAACATTTCTGTAAAGTTTCATGAATATCCATCCAGTAGTTTCAGAGGAGTTGTCGCTACAAATAAAAGTTTACGGACAGACAGACGGACAGACAGACGGACAGACGGACGACGGACGCCGCACCACGGCATAAGCTCTGCTGATCTCTGATCAGTAGAGCTAAAAATAGTATAAAGTAAATTATTTTTGCATATTTTACTGACTGTTGATAATAGTGCACCCATAATGTATTTATATATTTAAACATATGACAGTATAAGAAGAAAACAATAACTCAAATTGTTATTTAATTTTACGCACGAAGTTTGTAAATAACGTCACCATAGAAGTCAGGTTGTGACATTCCTTGTCGCAAAAGTGTTCTTAAATCCGTTTTATGCTTCAAAAGTTACGATGCTAAAAGTTTGAAATGTCTTTTTAAAGTTTCTTGTTTATAGAAGATTACGAATGTTAAAGTCATCAACTCGGCTCAAACTTGACTCAAGCTCCAGACAAACTCATAAGTTGTGAAACATATACGCATAAGAAGTTGCTCGGGGAGCATCGAAGTATAAGTGGGAATAATTAACAATGTCAAAATTGTAATTATCTCTCTTGTTATACACTGTGCGTATTAGTCCCCTGCTGGTGGTAGACCGGAGGGACTATAGGATTGCATTCCGTCTGTCAGTCTGTCAGTCTGCCTGTCACACTTTGCTTCCGCTCAGTAACTTCAGTTAGGAATGAGATATTGGAATGAACTTTATGGGTAGGTAGCTTATATGAAACTAAAGCTTGGGAGTGCATTTGGGGCCACTGGACTCAATGTCAAGGTCACTGTTACTAAAGATAGAAATTGGTTTCCGCTCAATAACTTAATTTAGGAATAAGACAATTGAATGAAACTTTATGGGTAGCTTCTTGGGATTGCATTTGAGGTGACTGGGGTCAAGGTGGAGGTCAATGTTACTAATATTAGACGGTTTCTGCTCAATAACTTCAGCTAGAAATGAGATATTGGAATAAAACTTTAGGGGTATGTAGCTTGTATGAAATGGATGCTTGCGATTAAATTTGGGATCACTAGCGTCAAGGTAAAGGTCATTGTTACTAAAATTAGGAAAACGGTTTCCGCTCAATAACTTCAGTCAGGAATGAGATATGGGAATGATTCTTTATGGGTAGATAGCTTATATAAAAAGAAAGCTTGGGATTGCACTTGGGGTCAGTGGGGTTAAGGTCAAGGTCACTGTTACTAAAATAGTAAACGGTTTATGCTCAGTAACTTTAGTTAGGAATGAGATATTGGAATGAACTTTATGGGTAGGTAGCTTATATGAAACTAAAGCTTGGGAGTGCATTCGGGGCCACTGGACTCAATGTCAAGGTCACTGTTACTAAAGATAGAAAGTGGTTTCCGCTCAATAACTTAATTTAGGAATAAGACAATTGAATGAAACTTTATGGGTAGGTAGCTTCTTGGGATTGCATTTGAGGTGACTGGGGTCAAGGTGGAGGTCTATGTTACTAAAATTAGACGGTTTCTGCTCAATTCCTTCAGCTAGAAATGAGATATTGGTCTAAAACTTTAGGGGTATGTAGCTTGTATGAAATGGATGCTTGCGATTAAATTTGGGGTCGCTAGCGTCAAGGTAAAGGTCATTGTTACTAAAATTAGAAAAACGGTTTCCGCTCAATAACTTCAGTCAGGAATGAGATATGGGAATGATTCTTTATGGGTAGATAGCTTATATAAAAAGAAAGCTTGGGATTGCACTTGGGGTCAGTGGGGTTAAGGTCAAGGTCACTGCTAATAAAAATAGGAAAAGAGTTTTCACTCAGTAACTTCAGTTAGGAATGAGATCTTGGAATGAAGCTTTATGGGTAGGTAGCTTATATGAAAAAGAAGCTTGGATTGCATTTGTGGTCACTGGGGTCAAGGTCACTATTACTGTAAATAGAAACATGGTTTCTGCTCAGTAACTTCAGTGAGAAATGAGATATTGGAATGTAACTTTATAGGTGGGTAGGTTTTATGAACAGGAAGCTTGGGAATGCATTTTGGGTCACTGGGGTCAAGGTCACTGTTACTAAAAGTAGAAAAAACGGTTTCCCCTCAATAACATCAATTAGGAATGGGATACTGGAATGAAACTTTTTGGGTAGGTAGCTTATATGACAAGGAAGATTGGGATTTCCTTTGGGGTCACTGGGGTCCGCTCCGTAACTTCAGTAAAAAATGAGATATTAGAATGAAACTTTAAGATTAGGTAGCTTATATGAAAAGAAAGCTTAGGATTGCATTTGGGGTCACTGGGGTCAAGGTCAAGGTCACTATTACTAAAATTAGAAAAACTGTTTCCACGCAGTAACTTCAGTTAGGAATGAGATATTGGAATGAAACTTTATGGGTAGCTAGCTTATATGAAAAGAAAGCTTGGGACTGCATTTGTGATCACTGAGGTCAAGGTTACTGTTACTAAAAATAAAAACGCTGATTTCGCTCAGTAACTTTAGTTAGGAATGAGATATTGGAATGCGTCTTTATGGGTAGGTAACTTATATGTCAAGGAAGCTTGGGATCGCATTTTGGGTCACTTGGATCAAGGTCAAAATCACTTTTACTAAAAATAGAAAAACGGTTTCCGCTCAATAACTTCAGTTAGGAATGAGATATTGGAATGAAACTTTATGGGTAGGTAGCATATATGGAGGAAAAGCTTGGAATTGCACTTGGCATCACTGGGTCAAGGTTAAGGTAACTTTACTAAAATAGAAAAACGTTTCCATTCAGTAACTTCAGTTAGGAATGAGATATTGGAATGGAACGTTATGGTAGGTAGCTTATATAGAAAAAGAAATTGGGATTGCATTTGTGGTCACTGGGATCAAGGTCAAGGTCACTGTTACTAAAAATAGAAAAACTGTTTCCCCTCAGTAACTTCAGTTATGAATGAGATATTGGAATGGAACTTTATGAGTAGGTAGCTTATACGAAAATGAAGCTTGGGATTGCATTTGGGGTCACTGGGTTCAAGGTCAAGGTCACTACTACTACTAAATATCGAACAATTGGTTTCACTCAACAACTTTAGTTAGGAATGAGATACTGGAATGAAGCTTTATGGGTAGGTATATATATATATATGCTTAGTCCCATATTCTTCAGACAGTTGATTGGGCATGTTACGCTTCTAAATTCCATGTGTCACTTTATCCAAGGAAAAATTAATTTTCCTTCCAAAAAAAATAAAATTATTACACAATGACCGGTAGGGTACATTGTATTGCATAGCAATACTTCTCTATTTTCAATTGAGATATGTCCATACCTGATAAAATATTATCTAATAATAATATCGAATACATGAATATGGGTTTAAAAATTCATGACAACTCACAGCACATAATCAAGAACCTACAGAACCTAAAAAATGAAATGCCCAACATGAATATACCTAAACTAAACTTATTTGTAGTTTACGCCATAGGTTAAACGTTCATTTTAATGATCATTTCTGATTTTTTATAATTAGTTCATATAACATTATCTAAGCCTTTACTGGTTGTACATATATATATTCTGGTTGATTTAGGTAGATATACCAGGTATACCACACACCATATCAGATCCATACCACGATGTTGTGCTTCTCCGTGAAGCAGATCAATTAAAACAATAGCATGTCATTACAAACTTGTGTGTTTTGTGACTCACGGACAATGTTATTTAAAAAAAACAAATTTGAGAGCAGATACTTTTTTCAGTCATAGGTGCTTTGGTAGTGAAGGTTGAACAAGCGCCTGCAATAATACAGATCTTATACAGGGTAACGAAACCACGTGACTTTTTGATTGGTTTCACGGAAAAGAAAAAATGAAAATAAAACGCTCGATTCAGGCAGGAGTTTACTTCATAACTTTCTTAATAGTTGTTCAAACAAAGAGTACACATCCTTACAATGTGAGCTCTTTCTTCCGCCTCAAAAGGCAATTTAGTTCATTCACTTCTTCCCGGGATAAGCTATTCAGGTCTCTCTACACACTTCGATTTTACTGTATTGGCCATGGGCAGTAAAGTCCAATTTTCCATTCTGAGTCAAGCATTTACAGTCTAAAAGTATTTTCTTTGGGAAAATACAGTTACTGCTGCTCATAAAAATCCACAAAATCTGGTACATAGCCACCTTTTTTTTTAAATGTGAGTGGTGGCAGGCAAGGTACTCTTTTCGGCTTTCACTAAACAGTTTGCTCCTGAATTCATACGCATTTTGAGCAACCACAAATGTGTCACATTTTGCTGTCAGTGTCGTCTAATCGCAGTTCATCCAATCTCACACTATTGTTTTCTCACCTGCAACAAGAAAAGAAAAAAATCATGGGCAATTATTAAAATATCTCAAGCCGAAGAACACACCCCTACTTTTTATGGTGTAAGAATCATCCTACAGTCACATCCAAGGGATCTAAGTGTGCAATGAGACCTTCAGTACTTCCTGCGAGATTTTGCTGCGGAGGACAGAGCTCACTTTACAGATGTATGTGTACTTTAGTTGAATAAAATTCGATAAATATTAAGAAAGTTATGAAGCGAACACCTACCTGAATCGAGCGTTTGTTTACACCTGTTGTTGCCGTGAAACCGATCAAAACGTCAGGTAGTTCGCCACACTGATACAATGCTTTGCCATGATTGAATTCCACATCGGGAAACAACTGTTTAAACTTGGTGTTACCACTGCCATTTATGATATACTTCGTTTTACATTGCTATACAAAGGGACAGGAAATTATTTCGCATACAAGGTATAACTGAAGTCAATAAATATTTACCAGTGCTATGGAAAAGTTATATTATCCAACGCAGTTTTCAAAGTAAATATCATATTTAGTGCTTAAGAATTACACATGTATATCATGGATAGGTCTTTGAAGCCCATTTATGCTAGATTCAAATGTTAATAGAGCGAAATTACGGATTTACAAATTTTATTACAATTCAACCAACATTAAGTTGACCACTTACATTTTTTTTGCGCACAAAAGAGTTCAGCAGCAAATATTTAAGGCATGATTGATTTAAAATGTTAAAAAATAATCATACTGAATTGTTCTTTAAGAATAGGACTTCTTTAACGTAAAATATAAGTTGTGTTAATGGTAAAATCTTCTTATAAATTTTCGGGGAATATACACTCTTCTGCAGGAATTACTGATTTGTTGCCCTAAAGCATAAACACAATTTATAAAGTAAATATAAACACACAAATTTGCGGAGCAGCGATGGACGCAAATACAGTTCGAGCGATAATCAACCGGAAGGAGGACTTTCTGAGGCGCCACCTAGTGTTGTCTACGTCAGTGATATACAAACTCAGAAACATGGATGTGATAGGCGACTTTACGAAAACGCAAATGATGGTTAGTATCGCAATGTTTAAGCAAGTCTCGATATGCAAATGTAATAAATGTAGTAATTTTTAGCCGGAATGTTTCTGGCTGTAACTATTTACATTGTTAAACCTGAAATTATTAAATTAGATCTAATATATATGGTTTTGTCACAGACCTAATAACAGATAGACTGGACACTACGAAAACTATCTAAATTTTACGTGGCACAGTGCAAAAAATTCACAAAATATTTCCCAAATTTAACACACATATCATGGAGAGTTTTATAGATACACGTTTCATTCATGCCAAATCCCATCACAAATTTAATTTTCTTTCCAATGATAGTTTTTTATTTTCTCTTACGTTTAGAGCAAAAAAGGAGTTAGATGGAAACTTCGACTATGTCAAAAAAAATTAAGATTTTTAAGAGAAATGCGAAAAATTATGACAATTTTAACTTAAACATCTTTTTATTATTTTGATATTCACTAGGACTCTTTTGAATGTATTCTCATCAAAATCAGTGAATAATTGAGAGAGAAGATAGAAGGAAACGTTAAGGTGCGACGTGATATTTTGGTTACTTCATTGTTTAAGATAGGACGTTTCCTGTTTATTAATATGCATGTGGTTTCGTACAATACCATGTTTCTCCATTCTGACTTACTTTTGACAAGTCGTATTTAATTTAACTGTATTTATGAATATCAAGGCACTAACCCGCTAAATAACGACAAAATTACACTACAAAACAAAACTTATCAAAACTCTATCCATGTGTTCAGGTCATATAATAATGTACATGTGTCGATTAATATTCACGGGTTTTTAAAATACCCGTGATTGAATATGTGAAAAATGAATTATGAGTTGGTAGCTCTTAATTCCACTCTCCAGTTCGGCCTCGCTGGTTAAAGCCGTTAATATTGTGCTTTAGAATTTGGAGTCTCAACAAAATGTAAGTTGTATAAACATGTATATACCTCGTCATCAGTAGGTTTAAACACGGTGCACATAATTATGTTGTAAAATGTGGCTGTTGTTGGTGTGATAGCTATTTTAATGTGTAATGATAATATTTAAAACGCTTTGTTTCTAAGTAACCTTGTTGACCCTTCCAGGCAAACAGCAGCAACTCTGAGAGACAACTCACATTCCTCCTTACGTCACTAAAATCACGTGGTATCGCGGCGTTCCAAGGGTTTCTTAACGTTCTGCGCATGACACTTCATGGCTGGATAGCAGACGACATTTTGGACTCAAGCATTGAAACTGGCGAAACCAGCAACCGTGTTGGTAATAATGATTCAGTTAGAAACATCATAAATAGATCTTACGAGAAGAATATTTCAGATTACCAACTTCATTATCGACCAGTATTTCTGGATGGAAGCGAATATCCGGTGGTGCCTTATGTACACGTTCCTATTTCCCAAACAACACAGTACCACGTGACTGATAGGGACGCTCGTGAAAGGACTGAACACTCAAGGCGACATAAATCGGTGAACAAAACAAAATACAGCGATCACGAAATTGGTCAGAGCGATATATCGAACAGATCTCGCCATGGTCGTGTCTCGCCTGTAACACAAATTCCCGAAAATCTGCGAGACTTGCAAAGAGTGTTTGACAATGAAGCGTCCTCCACTACAAAATCGTTAGCAGTGCTCCGTCAAGAGGAAATCACAGTAAGAGCATTGCTTCAGCAAAATCACCGACAACAACAGGAACTCCTGACGAAGCAAGCAGCATTACAAGACATCAAAGATAAAATGAAACAAATAAACAAGAGCGCCACGCAGTTATACAAGCCTCAAGCTGACGAACATGAGACCCGAGCGAGACTGAAGCATCTTCAGAAGGTCCCATGGTCGCAAAGTAGTGATTAATGATTGTCAGACTAAAATACATAGAGGATATTTGTTGGTTTGGAGTGAATATAGGATTTATTTTCATCGAGAAGTGAGAAATCGTATATTTTCAGAAGTGCTTAGCAATAAATAAAGCACTAGTGAATATATAAGTTTTCTCACCTCCAAACAAACACATATTCTATTTATTATACACTTTTTATCATGCAACACTACCAAACTGTTTCAAACGACGTTGCCTTGTAAACCTTCTCGCCTCTCACCACTGCGGGTTCGTATCCCACTGGGAGTTCAACTTGTAAGTGAGAAAGTGTCGATTCTCGGATGGCGGGAGGTGTACAGTGCTGGTTTTACCCAGAAATAAGTGTGTGATCTGCCTCCACCACAAACAGTAGACCGCCATAGATAGCTTAAACTGTGCTGGAAAATGTTTTTAAACACCAAACATATCTTCTTTGTTTAAGTTATGATCTGTTGTATTTACGTACAACAACTTTTAAAAAAAGTCTTAGATTTACTGAAAGGGTAAATGGAGCTTATAACTATTTATTATATTACTATGGGTGAACTATCAAGATTTCACTAATAGTAATTAGAACTTAAAACTCAAACCTAACTATGGCGTTGAGTCATAACATCAATTTTGGTGTTAACATTTACACTGCGAAAACGAATGTTTTGAATGGTGCTTTACGTCATTTTTAGCATTTATTAGGCCATATATCACTGTCGATATTTTGTGGTAGAGGGAGACCATTCCATTTTTCCTGAGAAGAACCAGTACTGTATACCTCCCGTCGTCTGTAAGAATCGACACCTACTCACTTGATAAGTTGAGCTCCCAGTAGTTTCAAACCCGCAGCGGTGAGATTCGAGAACTTTATGTCTTTACTATCCCGACTATTATTACTATTTCAACACATGTATGGTTATATATGGTCGATTTGTTTGTGGTGGAGGCAGACCATCCACTTTTCCTGGGTAGAACCAGTACTGTACACTTCCCCTCCATCCGTAAATATCGACACTTCCTCACTTACAAGTCGAGCTCCCAGTGAGAGTGAGATTCGAACCCGCAGATTTGAGAGGCGAAGGTTTACAACACAACGTCGTTAACCATTCGGCCTAGGAGACGCTTCTATCCCGGCCAAGGAGCCACTATCCCGACCAAGGAGCCGCTATCCTTGGCCGCTATCCCGCTCTCAAACGTATGGTTAAAGCATACACAAACTGATTTATGTGAT
Organism: Cyrtodaria siliqua; assembly: GCA_037043455.1. Taxonomy (NCBI): domain Eukaryota; kingdom Metazoa; phylum Mollusca; class Bivalvia; order Adapedonta; family Hiatellidae; genus Cyrtodaria; species Cyrtodaria siliqua. The sequence goes on along the minus strand of JAWPHD010007816.1, from coordinate 64,554 downwards.
AAATATATTATTTAATTGCTGTGTTCATAATTATCTCGTTTGTGAAAAATAAAACATTCGTGAAGTGTTCTTATACTCGAACCAAACAGTTAAATACTATATGTTTTAGTTTTAAATAGGAATGTCCACATGTTTGTTCTAGTGCAAGCAAGAATTGTGTATGGACAACTACACATAGGATATCCAAGTTTATTGGAATTAAAAAGCACAAGAAAATGCACACTGACAACACCTTTTTATGCGAACATAACATCTACAACAGACTGATGCACGCGCAAAATTAATAACTTAATTATTTCGCGTAACACATTTCCGAATGGACGCAGTCAAAACATCTGTGGTGGGTTTCTTGTTCACATGGGCAGCCGCTGTTTTGACAACATGCGCAGTCATTGCTTGACGCATCGAAGACACAGCCACATCCGGTCTGCGTGGCAGTATAGAAACTGACGTCATGGTGCCCCATGGTGGCTACAAACGAAAATGATTTAGCAGTTGTTAATACATATTTAAACATTACCACTGTTTACTAAATAGGGTGCACACTTGTGAACTCTTACTACTATATCACTGTTTTAAAAATGTGTTATACTCTGCTATTGCTCTATATTGAACTTGATTTACCTTAAAATAGGTAGTGCAAGTGTTAAACTATTCTTCTGTATTATAAGTATTAAAGTTATTGCTTTAGTTTAAAACTGACTGAACTAAAACTGTGTAATGCAAGCGTTATAAGCTATTCCTCTGTATTGCAAGTCTCATAGCTATTGCTCTGTATTATAAGTGAACGTTTTTATATAATAATATTTTTCTATAAAAACAAACAAAAATCACAAAGATAAGTAATACATGGCATTACAAACATACAAGGGTTGACAATAGGGCTACCGCATTGGAACGGTCAGTGGCAACGAATGTCGCTGGGGTTTAGTTTAATTAAAGTGCTAAGGTTCAGGAGTGCTCACTCTTACCCTATTGTCATCCAAATAAACCGGGACAATGTAAATAAGATATCCCCACCAGGTTATATTCTCTAACAAACAATGAAGAAATAATAGGCAATATAAGTATAACACATAGATGATCATGTATATATGAATAAAAAAAACACTAGAAAGCCACAAAGCAAGTACTCAGTATTATAATTGTTTTAACTTATACTATGTATTGAAAGTGTAAGAACTATTGCTATATAGCGTATGATTTTGTAGATGTTCATCTTAAACACGTCTATTGCAAGTGTAATAGCTATTGATATGTATTGAAAATGAATAATATATTGCTGTATAGTATAAGCTGTATAGCTATTGCTATGCATTGATAGTTTTTAATATAGTTGTATGATTTTGAAATTGTATGGCTATTAGTGTGTTGTAATTTGTTATAGATATTGTTATGATCGGGTTTTCAAGTCCTTGAATGTTTACATTCTTAGAGGTCACTGAACTTTCACTTAACTTTTAGCAGCCAGCGTAAGTTTAGATATTTAAAACTTTGTTGCTACTCGTTCAAAATATAAATGATTACCTGATTTATATACTCATCATTTAATGTCATAGGCAAGTTAGTTTTTATCGACTTTTCAGTTTTATAAGAGCACCTGTCATTGTTTAAGCAGCTATTGTTGTTGTTGTTGCTGCACTGCACTATGGGATTTTGTTGCCTAGATACATGTCATCTGTCAACTTTGGAAAAACGATCTTTGCTCAAGAAAAGAGTTAATATCTACACTGAATATGTATTCTGCCCTGATTCAAATGTATCAGCATTGTAAATTAATGTTTATGCTATACATATTAGATTTTAGTTTACATAGTTTAATTCAGAAATCATTATTTCAGTGTTGTTTAAAGTTAATGGGTATCTTGCATATTGTTAATTGTATAGTAAGGTGCGAGTATCTCGCATTTTTCGGGACAACTTTCCCGACGTCTTTTATGTGGGAATCTTCCCAATACCAATGTTGCGGGGTTTCACTGGTTTAGTTGTGGGATAAGGGGTATAAATAGCCCCACAGATTTTTATCTGGGACTCCTTGATTTTTCTCTTTAGGTAAAGCCTTAGTTTTCTGTTTGCTTAATGCTGGCCATTTATAAAGTTTTTCATCAGTAATTTAGATTTTTGGGGGCATTTAAACGGTTAAAGGTTAATATTTAAATTATTGCAAGTGTGCATTTCAAACTTTAATAATTTTGAAGCTGAATAAACGAAAATTATACATTTAAATAGACTACTGATTCGCGCATAGTTATTACACCATTCGTTGATAAACTTGATATTCTTTAGATTGCTGGCAGTAGACCCTATTGTATCATTTCATTTATATTTGTTATTGATTCATGTTTTAAATAATATTGAAAAGACAATAAAGTAGAGTAAACAAATTAAAAAGTCATAAACAGCCATGATCTTGTTCACTATTCAACCTACCTACTTAGTTTTAATTAGTTATCCTCTATAACGTTATAACATAAACGGAGTCCACCTTAATTATTTATCACAAATGCCGTTGAGAAGTGAAGTCGTCGGCTCGTACAAATATTGCTCTGTATTGTGAATACATTTTACATGCCAAAAATAAGGTGTTCCTTAAGGCCATCGTACCTTAAGACCTTTACAAGTCGATGCGCGATGGTACGATGGCGATGGTACGATGGCGATGGTACGATGGCGATGACACGATGGTACGATGGTCAATCGCGTCATCGCCATCGTACCATCGTCATCGTACCATCGTGTCATCGTACCATCGCGTTTGCAAGTCGATGCAGGATGGTACGATGGCGCTGGTACGATGGCGATGACACGATGGACCATCGTACCATCGCCATCGTGTCATCGTACCATCGCCATCGTACCATCGTGCATCGACTTCTAAAGGTCGATATGCGATGGTACGATGGCCCTAACGGAACACCGTACTACACAAAAAATATAGCGTGTACTGACAAAGAAAATAGCAAAGGGAGACAATGAGTACACACCATTCAATTTAAATTTGCAGACAGTTATTTCCCCTTAAATATTGAAAGTCAAATCAATTATATACGATGGATCATATTAAATTGATGATACAGAATTGTTTTCCAGAATTGTTTTCCCTTCTTCTTTTTTGTATTCAAATATATTTCGTATATTTCTGTTTAAATTAAAAAGTGCAGACGTGCTCATCATCCCAAAAGCGGGTTTTTCGGTATCAAATTGAAGTTGACGGTAACTACTACATTCAGCACAGAAAACAGCCATGTAGGACACTAAAGGTGTTATCTTATATTAATGATTTACAACTGTGCAAATACCAAAGACATTTCAACGACCATGTTACAATGTGTACATATCTACATACTTGTTGTGTGTGGAGTTGTTCCAGCCTGTGACCATCCCGCCTGGTTCTTGTCGGGATCACACAAGCCTACAAAGTATGCCATATCCTGGTCGCCGGCGTTGTAACATCGGTTATCGATCATGCATGTGTTTGGCTGGCGGCGAGATATTTACAATATTATTAATAGTAAATGTTTATTATAGAATGTGATTTCGTTGAGTTTGGAATAAAAGTAATAGATACATACCGGGATAAAACTGAAGAACACGTTTTATCAATCCTGAACGCTCGACCAATTCCGTCATTTTTCAGATCCCGCCTCGTGTGTATCACGACGCTTCGGTATGTTCAAAATCTTGACATTTTGTTAGCCGGAAGGCAACGGCACAGAAATTAGTGCACTGTTGCTATGTAAACAATATGGCCGCTATAACACGTGTTGATGTATAAGTTGCAATGAATGTTTGCTTTTTACAATGCAGATGAAGGTTTTTATCACTGCTTTCATCCAAATAAACTATTGATGGAGCAATCGGAGGAACTAGATTGTAAAATATGGATGGTAACTTTGATTTTGAATGCAAATTTGTTTTGGCGGGAATCTAAGGCGCGATGACGTAACCAATATGGAAACCTACGATTTACTTTCGAGTATTGCTGGGAAGTAGTGTACGAGATGTTGCGAATGCACGTTTTATAAGGCATACTGATGTCCAAAGAAGAACTAATGTATGATTCTAAGCCATTGTCTCTCCCTGATGCTGTTTCTCCATGATGCTTGCCATCCCTTGTAAGAGGACATTTGACCACCCCCTTATACACAAAGGCATCAAATAAGGAAGGACATATGCCCTCTAGCGGATTGTCAAAGAAGGACATTTGTAACTGACAAGTTAATTTTGCAAACTGTATTAAGAATCATTTTACCTTACGTTTTGCTTAAAATGAGTAATATTTCTTTGAACGTAGTAAATGTAGATTGAAAAACAGTTATACAAAATTCAAATTAATGGTTAGATAATTTATGGTAATAATATAAATACTTTCATTAACACATACATATGTCATGTGCATCGACTAGTTATCATCTAAGATTGTAAGGAAAAGCATAAAATGCGTAACAAGAGATCGCTAACATGACAAAATATCGGAAACAATTAGATTGCAGATCGTGACATCTGTTATGTATTATTTAATACCGCAACAAACCAACTGCGCTTTCGCTACGGAAAAATATGATTGGTTCCAACAATTTGGCATCTGAGTACACTGTTAGCTACTGTGTATGATATCTGCTACATACCTTAATATTGCAGTTTCTGTCGTCGTCACACGCCATACATTCGGAGTTGAATATTAAATACTCATTTTCGTTACTCTTAGTCGTGCCTCCATTGTTGCTCAGTTTTAGGACGAAGGCTGTGAGTGCTGGATCTACATATGATGAGGATAATGCATTGGCATACATAGTGGAAACAATTGTTCAAACGTAAACAAGTATGAAAAGAGAAATTTGGATAAAGTCGAACACGATAAATACACCCCCGATATCTGTAAAGATCTCCAAAGATCGGAATGAACAACAGTTCTGATTGCAAGCACGGGGGAAAGTTTTACCGCCGCCACACTGCACAGGCAACGCTACTGTGATATAGCTTGCCCCCTCACTCTGGAGAATATTAACATCAATTTCAAATCTATATAGAAACAGATGTCGCACATGTAAATAGTAAAATAAAATTTGAAAAGGGGATACCATGGAAGCAACAAACACAACCAAGCGAGAAAAGTAGCAGACTCTGTTTTATTGAGTCTGTTTGTGAGAGGCAATATAATGTGCAACACCTCTCACGCCCCTAGCACCGGCTTAAGCAGTATTCTGTTTTAAAGCCACACAGATTGGGTTTGGTGATCCCAAAGGACTAGTAAGTAATAACACTACTGATTTGTAGCCGGGGCGACATTTTACAGTCGCCACACGGCACTGTACACACGCTAGGGTGAATGTCATTAAATACTGAAAGGGTGGTCCCTAGACTGGCTAAGTCCTTATATTTGTTAATGTTTATACTATTTCAGACAACTCAAGTTATCATCAAATAAAATAGTCTGCATTAAGTCCCCTTTGAATTATTGGCTTCAGTGGTTGAGAGCTATTCAGAAATAATTGGGATTTTAAGATTTTATTTTGATTCTAATTGCAAAATATTAAAAAACAAAATAACCACTGGGACGAAAGCCTTTCTAGGAGATCCCTTGCAAGCAACAAACACAAACAAGAGAGAAACATAGCAACGTCAAAAATGCACCTAGAGGAGTGTGTTCTCGAGGGAAGCTCCTGAAGGTGACCTGTTAGCCTTTCGTTTACAGATACCATACTTGAAACATGTATTATTGATACCCAAGTACACGGTACCGACACCTTTACATTCCTTTCAACAAGAAAAAAACCTAATGTATACCGAGTGTTACGTACGTGGAATTGGTTCCTGTATTGGACAGGTCACGTAGTTTGTAGAGTGGAATTCCGCCGGAGAATCAACTGCGTGTTCGTTCAATGGTAGTCTCACAAGGGTAGCTTCCCCTGTGGACGACATCTGTAACACACACAGGAGTGGGGATATTATTTGAACCGGGTACTTATGTACGAAGATAATACATTTTCATTTATAATTTTAAAGCAAAATTAATGAAACAACTGTCCAAACTTAAACCAACCCAAGACAAATCGTGTCGGTTTCCATATTTACCGGACATGACAAAGAGCTTTAAGACTTTGTTTATTTTACAGACATTACATTAAAAGCTTCTTAACCTACTGACAAAGAAGTATATATATATAACTTACATATTTTGAACTCTTAAACCTGAACTCTATACACACAATACAAATGGCTTTACTGATTAGCCTGGGCAAACCCCAAAATATGCAGCGTCTAATTAAGAGTTACCAACTCATAATTTAAGAACCCGTTAAACTATACTTTTAATCGGCACATATACATTAATATATGACCTGAACACCTGGATAGAGTATTGAAACAATGTTTCATAGAGTAATTATGTCGTTATTTGACGGGTTAGTTTCCTGAGTTTGCATAATGACAGTGTCAGTTCTCATATTTACATGAATGTGTACTTGCGTGACGGAGCACGTGGTTTGTGACGAGTTCTTCATGTTACCTCCCACCAATATTGCCTGGAAGCATTCCTCGCTCTCCATATCACAGACGTTACCCCTAAAACATAAACATATAGTATCTATACTTCAAACCCGGATACTATTTCAATCAAATGCAATGCGTTTAGGATAATCAGCCCTGTTCATTCAGGAGATTTAAACCTCTAACCAATCTATTAATGATGCTTGTATATTCACCACTGAGTTAAAGAACACTGTAACAACGGTAAATGTAACAACCGCCCCTAACGGTAACAACCACCGCTTAAGGTAACAAGCACCGCTAAAGGTAACATTTTGAACGCTAAAGGTAACAACCTCCGCTAAAGGTAACAATTACCTCTGTAACAACCTCCGCTAAAGGTAACAACCTCCGCTAAATGGAACAATTACATCTACCGCTAAAGGTAACAATCTCCGCTAAATGTAACAATTACCTCTGTAACAATCTCCGCTAAAGGTAACAACCTCCGCTAAATGTAACAATTACATCTACCGCTAAAGGTAACAATCTCCGCTAAATGTAATAATTACCTCTGTAACAATCTCCGCTAAAGGTAACAACCTCCGCTAAATGTAACAATTACCTCTGTAACAATCTCCGCTAAAGGTAACAACCTCAGCTAAATGTAATAATTACATCTACCGCTAAAGGTAACAATTACCTCGTAACAATCTCCGCTAAAGGTAAAAACCTCCGCTAAAGGTAACAATTACCTCTGTAACAACCTCCGCTAAAGGTAACTATTACCTCTACTGCTAAAGGTAACAACCTCCGCTAAAGGTAACAATTTCCTCTGTAACAACCTCCGCTAAAGGTAACTATTACCTCTACTGCTAAAGGTAACAACCTCCGCTAAAGGTAACAATTACCTCTGTAACAATCTCCGCTAAAGGTAAAAACCTCCACTAAAGGTAACAATTTCCTCTGTAACAACCTCCGCTAAAGGTAACAATTTCCTCTGTAACAACCTCCGCTAAAGGTAACAACCTCCGCTAAAGGTAACAATTTCCTCTGTAACAACCTCCGCTAAAGGTAACAACCTCCGCTAAAGGTAACAACCTCCGCTAAAGGTTACAATTTCCTCTGTAACAACCTCCGCTAAAGGTAACAACCTCCGCTAAAGGTAAAAACCTCCGCTAAAGGTAACAATTTCCTCTGTAACAACCTCCGCTAAAGGTAACAATTTCCTCTGTAACAACCTCCGCTAAAGGTAACAACCTCCGCTAAAGGTAACAATTTCCTCTGTAACAACCTCCGCTAAAGGTAACAACCTCCGCTAAAGGTAAGAACCTCCGCTAAAGGTAACAATTACCTCTGTAGCAACCTCCGCTAAAGGTAACAACCTCCGCTAAAGGTAACACTTACCTCTGTAACAACCTCCACAAAAGGTAACAACCTCCGCTAAAGGTAACAGTTACCTCCGTAACAACCTCCGCTAAAGGTAACAACCTCCGCTAAATGTAATAATTACATCTACCGCTAAAGGTAACAATCTCCGCTAAATGTAACAATTACCTCGTAACAATCTCCGCTAAAGGTAAAAACCTCCGCTAAAGGTAACAATTACCTCTGTAACAACCTCCGCTAAAGGTAACTATTACCTCTACTGCTAAAGGTAACAACCTCCGCTAAAGGTAACAATTACCTCTGTAACAATATCCTCTAAAGGTAACAACCTCCGCTAAAGGTAACAATTACCTCTACCTCTAAAGGTAATAGCGATTAGTCCACAGGTGCGAAAGAGGTGATTTTTACTTTTAGCGGCGGTTGTTACCTTTAGCGTTGTTACAAACACCAAACATTGAAAAAATCACATTTTGACTGTCTTGTTTATGGTTGTTACGATTGTTGCTAGCATGTTTTATAGTTTGTTTAGCGCTGTGTGACGGCTGTAAAAAGTCGCCCGGCTACAAATCAGTAGCGTTATTACTTACTCGTCCTTTGTGTTCATCAACCCTCATCGGTGTGGCTTTAAGGGAGAATATCGCTTCAGCCGGTGCTAGGGGACACGTGAGAGGTGTTTCAAATTACATTACCTCGCATGAACAGACAGAATAAAACGGAGTCAGCTACTTTTCTTTCTTGTTTGTGTTTGTTTCTTCCAAGGGATCGTCTTTTCAGTATGTATTATCAATTAGAAAGTTTGGTCATCACTTGAATTGTGTAATTTGCTGAGTTTGGTCATTACGAGCACGGTGAAGTCTTTTGTAGATACATATTGTATTAGCATTGAGAATCATTGTTCTTATGGTGTGGTACCATAAGAACTACCATAGAGCTATGAATTTTCCAACGTCATCACTTTTTTCCGGTTCGAAATTGTATGGGTATGGCAGGATATATGTGGATATTTTTAGGATATTTTGGACGAAAAAATTGGCGGGGGCATTCCTAAAGAAATACCATCTCACCCCAACCTCCCACGCTGAAATCGGGTTTGTGTTTTGTTGTTTGATTGACTTAGAACAGATACGTAACACAAATCTCTCGTTCGACTGTATCGAACTGGAACTATTAGGTATTGTAACAACGCTTAAGGTAACACTTTCGCTAAAGGTAACAACCGCCGCTAAAGGTAACAATGTCAACGCTAAAGGTACCTCCACTAAAGGTAACAACCTCTACTAAAGATAACCATTTCAACGCACAAGTAATAATTACCTCTACCGCTAAAGGTAACAGCGCTTACGTCACAGGTGCCACAGTAACTAAAAATAACCCGTTTACACAATTGTCATTGAAACTATAGATGTTGAAAAACGTTGTTACCTTTAGCGTTAGCGTTGTTACTTTTAGCGGAAGAGGTGATTGTTACCATTAGCGGAAATGTTACCTTTAGCGGAAATCGGAAATGTTACCTTTAGCGGAAATGTTACCTTTAGCGGAAATGTTACCTTTAGCGTTGTTACAGGCACCATCATTTCCTATTAGGCATACAGGTAAAGTATCCCGTCCACACTATCCCGTCCACACTGTCCCGTCCACACTATCCCGTCCACACTGTCCCGTCCACACTATCCCGTCCACACTGTCCCGTCCACACTATCCCGTCCACACTTCCCGTCCTCACTATCCCGTCCACACTTTCCCGTCCACACTTTCCCGTCCACACTTTCGCGTCCATACTTTCGCGTCCATACTTCCCCGTCCACACTTTCCCGTCCACACTATCCCGTCCACACCTTCCCGTCCACACCTTCCCGTCCACACTATCCCGTCCACACTTTCCCGTCCACACTTTCGCGTCCATACTTCCCCGTCCACACTTTCCCGTCCACACTATCCCGTCCACACTTCCCGTCCTCACTATTCCGTCCACACTTTCCCGTCCACACTTTCCCGTCCACACTTTCGCGTCCATACTTCCCCGTCCATACTTTCCCGTCCACACTATCCCGTCTACACTTTCCCGTCCACACTTTACGGTCCATACTGTCCCGTCCACACTATCCCGTCCACACCTTCCCGTCCACACCTTCCCGTCCACACTATCCCGTCCACACTTTCCCGTCCACACTTTCGCGTCCATACTTCCCCGTCCACACTTTCCCGTCCACACTATCCCGTCCACACTTCCCGTCCTCACTATCCCGTCCACACTTTCCCGTCCACACTTTCCCGTCCACACTTTCGCGTCCATACTTCCCCGTCCACACTTTCCCGTCCACACTATCCCGTCCACACTTCCCGTCCTCACTATCCCGTCCACACTTTCCCGTCCAAACTTTCCCGTCCACACTTTCCCGTCAACACTATCCCGTCCACACTTTCCCGTCCACACTTTCCCGTCCACACTATCCCGTCTACACTTTCCCGTCCACACTTTACGGTCCACACTATCCCGTCCACACTTTCCCGTCCACACTTTCCCGTCGTCCACACTTTCCCGTCCACACTTTCCCGTCCACACTATCCCGTCCATACTTTCCCGTCCACACTTTCCCGTCCACACTATCCCGTCCACACGTTCCCGTCCACACTAACCCGCCCACACTTTCCCGTCCACACTTTCCCGTCCACACTTTGCTGTCCACACTTTCCCGTCCACACTTTGTCGTCCACACTTTCCCGTTCACACTTTGCTGTCCACACTTTGCCGTCCACACTTTGTCGTCCACACTTTCCCGTTCACACTATCCCGTCCACACTTTCCCGTCCAAATTATTCCGTCCACACTATCCCGTCCACACTTTCCTGTCCACACTATCCCGTCCACACCTTCCCGTCCACACATTCCCGTCCACACTATCCCGTCCACACTTTCCCATGATTCCCGGGACTAATATTGTATATGACCAGTATACATCATGGTTATGTAACTACCATAGGAGCCATGATTCCAGGGCTAATATTGTATATGACCAGTATACATCATGGTTATGTAACTAAGGTACATACTACCATAGGAGTCATGATTCACGGGACTAATATTGTATACATCATGGTTATGTAACTACACTCTCGGTGTATATACACCACTGAATGACAAACAGCCTCCGTAACTGCACTCACGGTGTATATACACCACTGAATGTACATACAACCTTTGTAACTACACCTCGGTGTATATACACCACTGAATGTATACAACGTTTGTAACTACACTCTCGGTGTATATACACCACTGAGTGACATACAACCTTTGTAACTACACTCTCGGTGTATATACACCACTGAGTGACATACAACCTTTGTAACTACACTCTCGGTGTATATACACCACTGAGTGACATACAACCTTTGTAATTACACTCTCGGTGTATATACACCACTGAATGCACATACAAGCTTTGTAACTACACTCTCGGTGTATATACACCACTGAGTGACATACAACTTTTGTAACTATACACTCTCGGTGTATATACACCACTGAGTGACATACAACCTTTGTAACTACACTCTCGGTGTATACACCAATGAGTGACATACAACCTTTGTAACTACACTCTCGGTGTATATACACCACTGAGTGACATACAACCTTTGTAACTACACTCTCGGTGTATATACACCACTGAGTGACATACAACTTTGTAACTACACTCTCGGTGAATATACACCTCTGAGTGACATACAACCTTTGTAACTACACTCTCGGTGTATATACACCACTGAGTGACATACAACCTTTGTAACTACACTCTCGGTGAATATACACCACTGAATGCACATACAACCTTTGTAACTGCACATACAAGCTTTGTAACTACACTCTCGGTGTATATACACCACTGAGTGACATACAACCTTTGTAACTACACTCTCGGTGTATATACACCACTGAGTGACATACAACCTTTGTAACTACACTCTCGGTGTTTATACACCACTGAATGCACATACAAGCTTCGTAACTACACTCTCGGTGTATATACACCACTGAGTGACATACAACATTTGTAACTACACTCTCGGTGTATATACACCACTGAGTGACATACAACCTTTGTAACTACACTCTCGGTGTATACACCAATGAGTGCCATACAACCTTTGTAACTACACTCTCGGTGTATATACACCACTGAGTGACATACAACCTTTGTAACTACACTCTCGGTGTATATACACCACTGAGTGACATACAACCTTTGTAACTACACTCTCGGTGAATATACACCACTGAATGCACAAACAACCTTTGTAACTGCACATACAAGCTTTGTAACTACACTCTCGGTGTATATACACCACTGAATGCACATACAAGCTTTGTAACTACACTCTCGGTGTATATACACCACTGAATGCACATACAACCTTTGTAACTACACTCTCGGTGTATATACACCACTGAGTGACATACAACCTTTGTAACTACACTCTCGGTGTGAATACACCCTGAATGTACATACCAATTTTGTAACTGCGTATATGTAAATATATGAACGGTGTATACAGACAACTATCATTCGCCAACATACCCAAAGATGGCGTTTATTGTCGGTGGACTGAGAACATCAATTGAACAGTCCGATCCCTCGAAGTTGTGTTCGCACACACATGCACCATCCACACAATCGCCATTTCCGTAACATGCGCCTGGACACACTTTGGATTCCGGTCCGAGAACAACCGTGCCATTGTACATATTTGTGGGATGTATTAAGTGAATGAAGCCACAGCCTTCCATCAAGGTAGTAAGTGCCGATAATGTCATTTCATAGTCACCGGTCAACTGGTATGGTTGTAAATATACATCAATGCTATCAATAGTCACCGGTCAACTGTTGGGGTTGTAAATATACATCACCGCTATCAATAGTCACCGGTTAATTGTTGGGGTTGATTGTCAATATACATCAGTGCTATCAATAGTCACCGGTGAACTGTTGGGGTTGTAAACATACATCAGTGCTATCAATAGTCACCGTACAACTGTTGGGGTTGTAAACATACATCAATGATATCAATAGTCACCGATCAACTGTTGGGGTTGTAAATATACATCAATACTATCAATAATCACCGGTCAACTGTTGAGGTTGTTAATATGCATCAATGATACCAATAGTCACTGGTCAATTGTTGGGTTTGTAAATATACACCAATGCTATCAATAGTCACCGGTCAACTGTTAGGGTTGTAAATATACACCAATGCTATCAATAGTCACCGGTCAACTGTTGGGGTTGTAAATATACATCACCGCTATCAATAGTCACCGGTTAATTTTTGCGATTGATTGTAAATATACATCAGTGCTATCAATAGTCACCGCTCAACTGTTGAGGTTGTTAATATGCATCAATGATACCAATAGTCACTGGTCAATGGTTGGGGTTGTAAATATACATCAACGCTATCAATAGTCACCGCTAAACTGTTGGGGTTGTTAATATACATAAATGCTATCAATAGTCACCAGTCAACTGTTGGAGTTGTAAATGTACATCAATTCTATCAATAGTCGCCGGTCAACTGTTTGGGTTGTTAATATTCATCAATGATACCAATAGTCACTGGTCAGTTGTTGGGGTTGTAAATATACACCAATGCTATCAATAGTCACCGCTTAATTGTTGGGGTTGTAAACATACATAAATGCTATCAATAGTCACCGGTCGACTGTTGGGGTTGTTAATATGCATCAATGATACTAATAGTCACTGGTCAATTGTTGGGGTTGTAAATATACACCACTGCTATCAATAGTCACCGACCAACTGTTGGGGTTGTTAATATACATCAGGGCTATCAATAGTCACCGGTCGATTGTGGGGTTGGTTGTAAATATACATCAATGATACCAATAGTCACTGGTCAATTGTTGGGGTTGTAAATATACATCAACGCTATCAATAGTCACCGCTAAATTGTTGGGGTTGTTAATATACATAAATGCTATCAATAGTCACCGGTCGACTGTTGGGGTTGTAAATATACATCCATGCTATCAATAGTCACCGGTCAACTGTTGGGGTTGTAAATATACATCAGTGTTATCAATAGTCACAGGTCAACTGTTGGGGTTGTAAATATACATTCATGCTATCAATAGTCACAGGTCAACTGTTGGGGTTGTAAATATACATCCTTGCTATCAATAGTCACCGGTCAAATGTTGGGGTTGTAAATATACAGCAATGCTTCCAGTAGCCGCAGGTCAACTGTTGGTGTTGTAAATATACATTAGTGTTATCAACAGTCACCGGTCAACTGTTGGGGTTATAAATATACATCCATGCTATTAATAGTCACAGGTCAACTGTTGGGGTTGTAAATATAAATCAATGCTACCAAACTGTTAGGGTTGTAAATGCATATCAGTGTTATCAATAGTCACAGGTCAACTGTTGGGGTTGTAAATATACATCCATGCTATCAATAGTCACAGGTCAACTGTTGGGGTTGTAAATATAAATCAATGCTACCAAACTGTTAGGGTTGTACATATACATCAGTGTTAGCAATAGTCACAGGCCAACTGTTGGGGTTGTAAATATACATCCATGCTATCAACAGTCACCGGTCAAATGTTGGGTTTGTAAATATACATCAATGCTTCCAGTAGCCGCAAGTCGACTGTTAGGGTTGTAAATATACATCAATGCTATCAATAGTCACCGATCATCTGTTAGCGTTGTAAATTATACATCAATGCTACCAGTAGCCGCAGGTCAACTGTTGGTGTTGTAAATTTACATTTGTGTTATCAATAGTCACAGGTCAACTGTTGGGGTTGTACATATATAGCAATGCTACCAAACTGTTAGGGTTGTAAATGCACATCAGTGCTATCAATAGTCACAGGTCGACTGTTGGGGTTGTAAATATACATCCATGCTATTAATAGTCACAGGTCAACTGTTGGGGTTGTAAATATAAATCAATGCTACCAAACTGTTAGGGTTGTAAATACACATCAGTGCTATCAATAGTCACAGGTCGACTGTTGCGGTTGTAAATATAAATCAATGCTACCAAACTGTTAGGGTTTTAAATATACATCAGTGCTATATATAGTCACCGGTCGACTGTTGGGGTTGTAAATATACATCAGTGCTATCAATAGTCACCGGTCGACTGTTGGGGTTGTAAATATACATCAGTGCTATCAATAGTCACAGGTCAACTGTTGGGGTTGTAAATATTCAACAATGTCGTATAGAGTCACCGGTCAACTGTTAAGGTTGTAAATATACATCAATGCTATATATAGTCACCGGTCAACTGTTAGGGTTGTAAATATACATCAGTGCTATATATAGTCACCGGTCAACTGTTGGGGTTGTAAATATACATCAGTGCTATATATAGTCACCGGTCAACTGTTGAGGTTGTAAATATACATCAATGCTATATATAGTCACCGGTCAACTGTTGAGGTTGTAAATATACATCAATGCTATCGGTAGCCACAAGTCAGCTGTTGGGGTTGTAAGTATGCATTAAGACTATTATCGAATATAAGCTACATATATATATACTAAAGGAAAAAGAAACGTAATGTTTCTACTGAACCCTTAATTCCACATACAATATATATCGGAAATTCCCGAGTTGCGTTTCTTTTTATCCTTCAGTATACACAACTCTCGATGGCGCAGATGCCAGCGTAAGTAAACTTCTCGTGTTCGTCATCATTGAGGCCTACATGTTTACCCATCGATAACGAAGTTTAACTATGGTTTTATAAAACGTTGGGATATGACGACATGTTATCCAAAACTTAGAGATAAAGAAAGTATTAACCGATGGTTATATCAAAAGGTGTTAACCAATTGTGATATATATATAGTGTTAGCACAGGATCATTTTGTAAATGAATACAAATATTTATACATGGCAAAATATGGGAACCTGGCCATGTGTATGCTGGGAACGTAGATAGTGTATGCTGGGAACCTGGCGATTTGTATGTTAGGAACCTGGCGATTTGTATGTTGGGAACATGGATATGTGTATGCTGGGAACCTGGCGATTTGTATGTTAGGAACCTGGCGATTTGTATGTTGGGAACATGGATATGTGTATGCTGGGAACCTGGCGATTTGTATGACGGGAACCTGGCGATTTGTATGTTGGGAACATGGATATGTGTATCATGGAAACATGGATATGTGTATGCTGGGAACATGTATATGTGTATGTTGGGAACATGGATATGTGTATTCTGGGAACATGGATATGTGTATGCTGGGAACATGGATATGTGTATGCTGGGAACATAGATATGTGTATGTTGGGAACATGGAAATGTGTATTCTGGGAACATGGATATGTGTATGCTGGGAACATGGATATGTTTATGCTGGGAACATGGATATGTGTATTCTGGGAACATGGATATGTTTATGCTGGGAACATTGATATGTGTATGATGGGAACATGGATATGTGTATTCTGGGAACATGGATATGTGTATGCTGGGAACATGGATATGTTTATGCTGGGAACATGGATATGTGTATTCTGGGAACATGGATATGTGTATGATGGGAACATGGATATGTGTATGCTGGGAACCTTGAATGTTTCCAAATACGCCATATCAACAAAAGCAAGACGTGGGGATTCAACAATACAGAGGAATACATCCCGTTAATCAAAAATAAAACATATTAGAGCTAAACATACCTGAAGATCGGCGACACAGGTGTCCAGGATGTCGGCGTATTGCAGCTTCATTTCGTTCTGGATACATCTTCGTGCTGACGGGAACTTGTTGAGGGTATGGTTACATGTGTCGGTGGCATTCGTCTTGGTTATTGGTTGCATTGGTACGGGGTTGAAAATTGGAACTAGAAACAGAAATGACAAAAATATCAAATACAGATCAATCAAGAGGACCAATTTTTTTCTGAATAAAACGGACATTAACAATAATTTTGTTTAGTTCCTCAGTAGCATATTTTTAAATTCCAACTTGACAACAGTTTTTTTCTGTTTTTAATTCATGAACTTTATAGCTTAGAGTTTAGAGAATGGGGGCAATATAGGGTTTCCGGTGTTGGATTACGGAATATCCTGGGGTTCTCGTGATTTTTGTTGTTGTTTTTTGTGTTGTTTTTTTGTATTGGCAGCGGCTGCTGACAGTCGTCAATTCATTTTAAATGTCGGCTGTGGTAGAGTCCAGAGTGTCATCAGTTAACAAAGGCACCCTTAACAAGGGAAGTCATTTCATGGTATATAGTAAATAAAACTTATTCCGTAAGTATACTATTGTCTTTTCAGATCTGCAAAAAGACATGTTGTACATACATAGTCAGTTGTGTTTGTATAAATGCTTCTAAGGAATATTATTAGTTATTAGGATTCTTGACAGGGGACATGGGCTCACATTCCCTGCCTGGAAATCATATTCACCCGAGCCGTTAGGCGAGGGGGAATATACATTTCCAGGCATGGAATGTGAGCCCATGTTCCCTGTCAAAAATTCTAATAACGAATTTGTCATACTTCAAAGCTGTAACCTTTTATTTAAGAAAAAAAACAGCCAAAAACACAATTTCATTTTTATTGCGCCAATTTCCCCGTAACGTGCCTCTAACTAGACGTTGTTTATTTTCGTGACGTCATCGCTCTAACGTCGTTAAATTTGGCGGATTTTTTAATAAAATAATCGTATTTTATCACTACGTTAACGTTTTATTATCTGTAAAATTGCCAAAAAAAATACACTTACGATTATTTGAGACTTTAGCAACACAGTGGAAAGCGCAGAAAAGCGATAGGAAGGAAACAATCGGCGGTTTCCAAAACGAATCGGCAACGTTATCGTCGCCATTTTGTTTTTGTATATTCGAGTAATGGGGTACCTACGGGGAATTCGTCCTATGTTCACGTCGCGAGACGTAGACATGGGCTCATGTCTACGGCGCATTGACCAGTAAAATCCTGAGAATTATCTTTGCAGTATGACAATGCCAATTGTTTTTCTCTGTTTGATATACATAACTTATGTAAACTAATATTCTCACCTGTAGGTGGATAAGCGAACGTCGTCGTGGCGACTGGTACTGGCGTTACGACTGGAGCGGCTGTGATTATGTTCGGCATCGCCGTAGTGACGGATATCGGTGTTGTCGGAGGTGCCACCGGATTACACCCCGGACATAACACCTATATAGAACATAAATATGAACACGAGCTGTGACTTAAGAAATTGCCTGTGTACACTTCATTACGTGGTCACACCTTAATTCCATTAAGCGATGGGAAAGCTTATATTAGAAGGATTTTATAACGGATATTTCGACAATAAAAAATGTTTAAAAAATCATTTTTACTGAAAAAATACGAAAACTTGTTAAATGTCTTAATTTTACAATATGCAAAGTTTTTAAGCCGAAATTGAGATTTTGTTTCATACCCCAGCGAACCCCGTTTTCACTTCTTGGAGAAGGGGTTGGATGGGGTATGAAAGTTAATACTCGGACCACGTAATTGATAGTAATATAAGGGAAAATATTGCTTTATGCTATATTTATAATAAACCTATGTTTAGTGCTCAAAGAATATGTTACAGGGCCACTGTCATACAATGAGCATAAGCATATCTGTCGATTTTCTATTCAGTGAAATGTATGCATGAACATATGAGCATAGATTCGAATTAGTATGTAGTAATAAATTTGTGAATTTTTATTTATTGTTCGTAAATATCGCTGGGCCCGCAATATTTATATATTCGACTCACCGTTATATCAGGTTTCGTGTTAGTGTTATGTGCCGTACAATCGTTTGTCCCCGTATTCCCGTTACACGTACAAGACTGTCCGCGCTGTTGCGGTACTGGTAGCGGTTCCGCCTTCTCAAAAAGGCTTTGCCCGTCAGGAATCCTTTAAAATTTAAGATTGGTATTCAATGCATATGTTTCAATCCACGCATATATACGTTCTGTCTTGTCTGGGTATTGTGGTATAATCTGAGGGCGACACAGTTTGCACTTGTACCCGGAAGATGTCACAGTTCCCAGAAACGCTTTCAGACACAGCCACCCGGCACAGAGCTAGGACAGTAAAAGATGGACTTTTAGTGATTAAAATATTAATTAATTGATTTCTGGACCCAAACAAATGTTTATATATATGTATATATAGTATATACTAAAAGGTATTGAACTTCTAAAAATTCACAGCTTCCACGACAACTTTCAGTTTCGATGCTTCGGGTATCCGTTCGAGTTAATTATCCTACTATGTAACGCATGCCACCAAGTTAGACATATAGATTATATCTAGTAAGAGCCGTGCCATCTTCCTGTCATTGAACTGAAATTCGCCCAAGTTGGCATATTTGATTCTCTGGTACAAACAAAGTACGAGAGATTAAATGACAGTTTATGTTTTATTGGTTATATGTATAATTCTACTTGTGACATGAACAGGTTATGCTGCCCAGGCTATCTTATGTACCGAGAAATAACAAGTAGTATAGACATGTTGGTGGGTTTTGGCCATTTTAGGAGTTCAATACCTTTCAGTATATAATATATATACATATATATAAACATTTGTTTGGGTCCAGAAATCAATTAATTAATATTTTAATCACTCTAAGTCCATCTGTTACTGTCCTAGCTCTGTGCCGGGTGCCTGTGCTTTCAGACAGATTGTTTCTGTCCGCCATAGAATCCAGTCGTATCTGACGATCTGTGGGTTAGATCAACGTAAGCTTTTACACCTAAAGTTGTCATTCCTGTCGAAGCTTGACCGGGGATCAACTAAGGTAATTAGAAGTTACCATGGTACTAATGCTCCAACTAATTATAGGCCAAACCGTTTTAATGTTAATGCTGTCCAATTGTTTAATGTCAAACTGTTTAATGTCAAATTGTTTAATGTCAAATTGATATCTTGACGCTTTTGGATTTAAAGATTCCAAAGGGCCACTTTCAACATTTGTTAAGCAATCTTTAGCGTTATGTTGGATTCAGTAACATCACAAAATTTAAATAAAAGCTGCGAAGGTCATTTAGGCGCTCAGTCGAACATTCAATGTTTTCACGTTGATAGCAATACTGAATAAGTTACTGTAGCAACCCGAGGTGATCCTCTTGTTCACGTGTATAGCAAGACTGGAGAAGTTAGCACCTTAAGGTGATCCTCTTTTTCACGTTTTTAGCAAGACTGGAGAAGTTAGCACCTTCAGGTGATCCTCTTTTGCATGTTTATAGCAAGACTGGAGAAGTGAGCACCTTTAGGTGATCCTCTTTTGCACGTGTATAGCAAGACTGTCGAAGTTAGCACCTTCAAGTGATCCTCTTTTTCACGTGTATAGCAAGACTGTCGAAGTTAGCAACTTCAGGTGATCCTCTTTTTCACGTGTATAGCAAGACTGGAGAAGTTAGCACCTTCAGGTGATCCTCTTTTGCATGTGTATAGCAAGACTGGAGAAGTTAGCACCTTAAGGTGATCCTCTTTTGCACGTGTATAGCAAGACTGGAGAAGTTAGCAACTTCAGGTGATCCTCTTTTTCACGTGTATAGCAAGACTCGAGAAGTTAGCACATTGAGGAGATCCTCTTTTTCACGTGTATAGCAAGACTGGAGAAGTTAGCACCTTCAGGTGATCCTCTTTTTCACGTGTATAGCAAGACTGGAGAAGTTAGCACCTTCAGATGATCCTTTTTGCATGTGTATAGCAAGACTGGAAAAAGTTAGCACCTTTAGGTGATCCTCTTTTGCATGTGTATAGCAAGACTGGAGAAGATAGCACCTTTAGGTGATCCTCTTTTGCATGTGTATAGAAAGACTGGAGAAGATAGCACCTTTAGGTGATCCTCTTTTGCATGTGTATAGAAAGACTGGAGAAGTTAGCACCTTCAGGTGATCCACTTTTTCACGTGTATAGCAAGACTGGAGAAGTTAGCACCTTTAGGTGATTCTCTTTTGCACGTGTATAGCAAGACTGTCGAAGTTAGCACCTTTAGGTGATCCTCTTTTTCACGTGTAAAGCAAGACAGGAGAAGATAGCACCTTCAGGTGATCCTCTTTTGCACGTGTATAACAAGACTGGAGAAGTTAGCACCTTCAGGCGATTCTCATTTTCACGTGTATAGCAAGACTGGAGAAGTTAGCACCTTCAGGTGATCCTCTTTTGCATGTGTATAGCAAGACTGGAGAAGTTAGCACCTTCAGGTGATCCTCTTTTGCACGTGTATAACAAGACTGGAGAAGTTAGCACCTTCAGGCGATTCTCATTTTCACGTGTATAGCAAGACTGGAGAAGATATCACATTCAGGTGATCCTCTTTTGCATGTGTATAGCAAGACTGGAGAAGTTAGCACCTTCAGGTGTTCCTCTTTCTCACGTGTATAGCAAGACTGGAGAAGTTAGCACCTTCAGGTGATCCTCTTTTGCATGTGTATAGCAAGACTGGAGAAGTTATCAACTTCAGGTGATCCTCTTTTGCACGTGTATAGAAAGACTGGCAAAGTTATCAACTTCAGGTGATCCTCTTTTGCACGTGTATAGAAAGACTGGAGAAGTAAGCACCTTCAGGTGATCCTCTTTTGCACGTGTATAGCAAGACTGGAGAAGTTATCAACTTAAGGTGATCCTCTTTTGCATGTGTATAGCAAGACTGGCAAAGTTATCAACTTCCGGTGATCCTCTTTTGCACGTGTATAGCAAGACTGGAGAAGTTAGCACCTTCAGGTGATCCTCTTTTTCACGTGTATTGCAAGATTGGAGAATGTAGCACCTTCAGGTGATCCTCTTTTGCATGTGTATAGCAAGACTGGAGAAGTTATCAACTTCAGGTGATCCTCTTTTGCACGTGTATAGCAAGACTGGAGAAGTTAGCACCTTCAGGTGATCCTCTTTTGCACGTGTATAGCAAGACTGGAGAAGTTAGCACCTTCAGGTGATCCTCTTATGCATGTGTATAGCAAGACTGGAGAAGTTATCAACTTCAGGTGATCCTCTTTTGCACGTGTATAGCAAGACTGGAGAAGTTATCAACTTCAGGTGATCCTCTTTTGCACGTGTATAGCAAGACTGGCAAAGTTATCAACTTCAGGTGATCCTCTTTTGCACGTGGATAGCAAGACTGGAGAAGTTAGCACCTTCAGGTGATCCTATTTTGCACGTGTATAGCAAGACTGGAGAAGTTATCAACTTCAGGTTCTCCTCTTTTCACGTGTAAAGCAAGACTGGAGAAGTTAGCACCTTCAGGTGATCCTCTTTTGCACGTGTATAGCAAGACTGGCAAAGTTAGCACCTTCATGTGATCCTCTTTGACACGTGTTTAGCAAGACCGGAGAAGTTAGCAACTTTAGGTGATCCTCTTTGACACGTGTACAGCAAGACTAGTGAAGTTAGCAACTTCAGGTGATCCTCTTTTGCACATGTATAGCAAGACTGAAGAAGTTAGCACCTTTAGGTGATCCTCTTTTTCACGCGTATAGCAAGACTAGAGAAGTTAGAACCTTCAGGTGATCCTCTTTTTCACGCGTGTAGCAAGACTGGAAAAGGTAGCCCCTTCAGTTGATCCTCGTTTTCACCAGTATAACAGGACTGAATTAGTAACTTTAGGTGATCCTTTTTTCACGTGTTTAGCAACAACTTCATGTATTCCTCGCATCCGCCTATCTTTTAGCAACTGAAGGTGTGATTATATTTTAAATATGTCAACATACAGTATGTGCGTGTTAACTTACATCCAGCTGCGTGTTCAAATCCCACCGGGAGCTCAACATGTAAGTGAGGAAGTGTCGATTCTTACGGATGGCGGGAGGTATACAGTACAGGTTCTACCCAGGAATAAGTGGGTGGTCTGCCTCCACCACAAATTTTTTAAATATAGTCTAAAATGTGCTGAAAATGACGTTACACGCCAAACAAACATTTACTTACTTCCACGATTCTATGAAGTCGTTAGGCTGTTTTTGAAACATATCCACGTATCCATTACTTCGTGTAAGGTCATTGTACCGATAACCGTCAAAATATCCGCACAGGCCGTCTGTCTCCCTGTAAGTACACCATCATATTGCAGTAGATATAGAAAAGGGGAACAGTTGGAAGCAACAAAAACAAACAAGAGAACGATTAGCAGATTCGGTTTTCCTGAGTCTCTTCATGAGAGGTAATTTTACTGAGTCTGTTCATGAGAGGTAATTTTACTGAGTCTGTTCAGGAGAGGTAATATAAGGCGCGTTCACCTCTCACGCTTGCTAGCACCGGCTTAAGCGTATTCTACTTTAAAGCCACACAGATTTGATTTCATGATCCCAAATGACCAGTCAGTAAGTAATATTTGCCGGTTTTTAATCGGGGCGACATTTTATAGCCACCACTAAGCACTAAACAAACGCTAGTGTGAATGTCAATACATACTGAAAAGAAGATCCCTTCGACGCAATAAACAAGAGAGAAAAATAGCTGACTCGGCTTACTGAGTCTGTTCATTAGAAGTAATAATACACATATATCATATATCACTGGTTGTTATATTAATACACACTTATCATATAACATTGTTTGTTATATTAATACACATATATCATATATCAATGGTTGTGATATTAACACACACATATCATATATCACTGGTTGTTATATTAACACACACATATCATATATCAATGGTTGTGATATCAACACACACATATCATATATCATTGGTTGTTAAATTAATACACACATATCATATACCATTGGTTGTTATATTAATACACACATATCATATATCAATGGTTGTTATATTAACACACACATATCATATATCGTTGGTTGTTATATTAACACACACATATCATATATCAATGGTTGTGATATCAACACACACATATCATATATCATTGGTTGTTATATTAACACACACATATCATATACCATTGGTTGTTATATTAATACACACATATCATATATCAATGGATGTTATATTAACACACACATATCATATATCGTTGGTTGTTATATTAATACACATATATCATACATCACTTGTTGTTATATTAATACACACATATCATATATCAATGGTTGTGATATTAACACACATATCATATATCACTGGCTGTTATATTAATACACATATATCATATATCACTTGTTGTTATATTAATACACACATATCATATATCAATGGTTGTGATATTAACACACACATATCATATATCAATGGTTGTGATATTAACACACACATATCATATATCACTGGTTGTTATATTAATACACATATATCATATATCACTTGTTGTTATATTAATACACACATATCATATATCAATGGTTGTGATATTAACACACACATATCATATATCACTTGTTGTTATATTAACACACACATATCATATACAACTGGTTGTGATATTAACACACACATATCTTATACCATTGGTTGTTATATTAATACACACATATCATATATCACTTGTTATATTAATACAAATATATCATATATCACTGGTTGTGATATTAATACACACATATCATATATCAATGGTTGTGATATTAACACACACATATCATATATATTTGGTTGTGATATTGACACACACATATCATATATCATTGGTTGTTATATTAATACACACATATCATATATCACTTGTTGTTATATTAACACACACATATCATATATCACTTGTTGTTATATTAACACACACATATCATATACAACTGGTTGTGATATTAACACACACATATCATATATCACTTGTTGTTATATTAACACACACATATCATATACCATTGGTTGTGATATTAACACACACATATCATATATCATTGGTTGTTATATTAATACACACATATCATATATCACTTGTTGTTATATTAACACACACATATCATATACCATTGGTTGTTATATTAATACACACATATCATATTTCATTGGTTGTGATATTAACACACACATATCATATTTCATTGGTTGTTATATTAATACACACATATCATATCACATATCATATATCATTGGTTGTGATATTAACACACACATATCATATATCAATGGTTGTTATATTAACATACACATATCATATATCACTTGTTGTTATATTAACACACACATATCATATACCATTGGTTGTGATATTAACACACAATATCATATATCACTAGTTGTTATATTAATACACATACATCATATATCACTTGTTGTTATATTAATACACACATATCATATATCACTGGTTGTGATATTGACACACACATATCATATATCACTTGTTGTGATATTAATACACACATATCATATATCACTTGTTGTTATATTAACACACACATATCATATACCATTGGTTGTGATATTAACACACAATATCATATATCACTGGTTGTTATATTAATACACATACATCATATATCACTTTTTGTTATATTAATACACACATATCATATATCACTGGTTGTGATATTAACACACACATATCATATATCAATGGTTGTGATATTAATACACACATATCATATATCACTTGTTGTTATATTAATACACACATATCATATATCACTGGTTGTGATATTAACACACACATATCATATATCATTGGTTGTTATATTAATACACACATATCATATATTACTGGTTGTTATATTAACACACACATATCATATATCAATTGTTGTTATATTAATACACATATATCATACATCACTTGTTGTTATATTAATACACACATATCATATACCATTGGTTGTTATATTAACACACACATATCATATACCATAATCATTGGTTGTTATATTAATACACACATATCATATATCAATGGTTGTGATATTAAGGCGCATATATCATATATCACTGGTTGTTATATTAATACACATATATCATATATCACTGGTTGTTATATTAATACACACATATCATATATCATTGGTTGTTATATTAATACACACATATCATATATCAATAGTTGTGATATTAACACACATATATCATATATCACTGGTTGTTATATTAATACACATATATCATATATCGCTTGTTGTTATATTAACACACATATATCATATATCACTGGTTGTTATATTAACACACACATATCATATACCATTGGTTGTTATATTAATATACACATATCATATATCACTGGTTGTTATATTAACACACACATATCATATATCATTGGTTGTTATATTAATACACACATATCATATATCACTGGTTGTTATATTAACACACACTTATCATATACCATTGGTTGTTATATAAATACACACATATCATATATCACTGGTTGTGATACTAACACACACATATCATATATCACTGGTTGTGATATTAACACACACATATCATATATAACTGGTTGTTATATTAGCACACATATATCATATATCAATTGTTGTTATATTTATAAACACATATCATATATATTTGGTTGTTATATTAATACACACATATCATATATCAATGGTTTTGATATTACCACTCACATATCGTATATCAATGGTTGTGATATTAACACACATATATCATATATCAATTGTTGTTATATTTATAAACACATATCATATATATTTGGTTGTTATATTAACACACACATATCATATATCATTGGCTGCTATAGTAATACACACATATCATATATCATTGGTTGTTATATTAACATACGTACATCATATATCATTGTTTATTACATTAAAACACACATATCATATATCAGTATTTGCTATATTAACACACACATATCATATATCATTTGTTATGATATTAACACACGCACATCATATATCATTGTTTATTACATTAAAACACACATATCATATATCAGTATTTGCTATATTAACACACACATATCGTATATCATTGGTTGTGATATTAACACACACATATCATATATCATTGGTTGTGATATTAACACACACATATCATATATCATTGGTTGTGATATTAACACACACATATCATATATCATTGGTTGTGATATTAACACACACATATCATATATCATTGGTTGTGATATTAACACACACATATCATATATCAATGGTTGTTATATTAACACACACATATCATATATCAATGGTTGTGATATTAACACACACATATCATATATCAATGGTTGTTATATTAACACACACATATCATATATTATTGGTTGTTATATTAATACACACATATCATATATTATTGGTTGTTATTTTAACACACACATATCATATATTATTGGCTGTTATATAAACACCTACATATCATATATCATTGGTTGGTATATTAACACACACGTATCATATATCCTTGGTTGTTATATTAACACACACATATCATATTTCATTGGTTGTGATATTAACACACACATATCATATATCATTGGTTGTGATATTAACACACACATATCATATATCATTGGATGTTATATTAACACACACATATCATATCACATATCATATATCATTGGTTGTGATATTAACACACACATATCATATATCAATGGTTGTTATATTAACACACACATATCATATATCAATGGTTGTTATATTAACACACACATATCATATATCAATGGTTGTTATATTAACACACACATATCATATATTATTGGTTGTTATATTAATACACACATATCATATATTATTGGTTGTTATTTTAACACACACATATCAAATATTATTGGCTGTTATATAAACACCTACATATCATATATCATTGGTTGGTATATTAACACACACGTATCATATATCCTTGGTTGTTATATTAACACACACATATCATATTTCATTGGTTGTGATATTAACACACACATATCATATATCATTGGTTGTGATATTAACACACACATATCATATATCATTGGATGTTATATTAACACACACATATCATATCACATATCATATATCATTGGTTGTGATATTAACACACACATATCATATATCAATGGTTGTGATATTAACACACACATATCATATATCAATGGTTGTGATATTAACACACACATATCATATATCAATGGTTGTTATATCCACACACACAAACACACACATACACACACACACACACACACACACACGCACGCAGGCACGCACGCACGCACGCACATAGGCACGCATGCATGCTCACACACGCACACACACGCACACACATACACATATATCATACATCTCTGTTTTTTATATTAACATATACAATGTATATTAATGGTTGTTACATTAACACACACACACGCATTGTATATTACTGGTTGCTATATTAACATATATTGTATATTAATGGTTGATATATTAAACATACGCATATCATTTATAAATGTTTGTTATATTTACACACGCATATCATATATCATTGGTTCTTATATTAACACACATATAATATATCAATGGCTGCTATATTAACACACATATATCATATATTCTTGGATGTTATATTAACACACACATATAATGTATCAATGGTTGTTATATTAATTCTCATCTTAGGTTATTGGTCAATTTCTTACCCATAAAACGTCCCTGGTACTGATATAGTTAAATCCAGGGAAATCCTACTGGTGTGTACTTTAAGAGAGGCACCGGAGGGAAACTTAATCTGAAAATAACAAGATTGTTAACACTTTTTGTATTCATTGCGTACTCGTCGGGGGCCACTTTCCGTCACTTATGTAAACATAAACTAATTCTTCAGACAAATCTATGTATCCTGACAATTTTTACTCTGTTTTTTCTTAGGTTACCTCTTCCTGGAAACTTGATGCCAAAGAATATTGTTTTATATAAATTATCGAAGTGGCACGTGACCTTTTTATAAATAGACTAAAACTGAGAAATCATTTTGTTTACAAGCACAGTTTCCATCATGAACAGAACAGAACAGATATTTTATTTAGACTTGTACAAAGTACATCGTCATTCAGAACATATATACAATATACGAATATAACAAAGTCACGTAAACAGAGTATATAAATCAACTGTCAGTATAGTTTACATCATCATAGTTAGAGGATGAACAATATTATATTTATACTAAGCATTCAAAATAGAAAGTCTAACATTTAAAGCACATTTTATATACCTCGCTAAATTTAGTAATATATCATTGTTTGAACTTTTCATCAATTCTATATATTTGAACAACGATGGGCTCTGGTGGTAATATATTTTAATATATGTTTTACTTAGTTCACTGTAACATTGACACACACATATAAAATGGTATTCGTCATCCAGATCTTGCGAGTTACAACATAAACAATATCTTTCATTTCTCGGTATGCGATTTCTTTCAGTTTGTATGTTAAGAGAATGTGCAGATAATCTTATTCTAGAAACAAAGAATCTCAAATTGCTAGGTAATGTATTTTATCGAGTGATAGATTCAACTAGGTCAAGATACAGTAAACTTTTATGAATTAGAAACTTGTTTGCAAGTCTATTCAACAATTTCATTGTAATAATGGTATGTTTTGCATTGTTCCATCAGTCACATCGATCGTTATAACAATGCGCCTGGTAACGTCAATGTAAAATGTTCAACGACGACAATTTACAGTAACTCTGTGTAAATCAAACTGATACAGGTTGTACAAGTTGCTTCTGTTTGGTTAAACTATATAATCACGGTATAACTGCGTCCACTGAAGAGTGATAAAAATATGACGTCATTTTACAGTGTTTTTTTTTAAATAGTTTATTATGCGGCAGTATGCGCGCGCATCCCCAACGCCATATAAGGAAGTAAACACATTTTTCGGAGAAATGTACCGCTTATTTACTTTTTGGTTGTTTTTCCTGTTTCCAATCTTCATTTATAAACGTCTGACAATAAGTGACATCGCGTAAGTAATTTGCAGTGTAAAACACGTTTTTTAAATGAGAATGACGGAAACTGGGCTTGGACGGAAACTGGCCTCTAACGAGTACACTCCCACATCACATGTTATTTGATAAATATATATATTGCTCATGTTTATGCTCTGTTGTCGCAACTTACCACGTAATTCTTTCCACTTGGGTCTTGTACAATTTCGGTACTGTTTGTAAACATAGCCTTATTTTTTATTTTAAACTCCGGGAATGTTGTTCCCTGATGTCCATTACACATATCAATGCTGATGACGTCATTGCCTTCACGTGCTGCTACGGCACAATGGCACGCGGCGGCACCAAGACACATCCACGTACGAGTATCAACCTATGAGTAGAAATATGTTTATTGCATACAAATGTAATAGGTCCGTTTACTGTCAATGTACGAGGGTCATTCAATAAGTTCTGTCACTAACGCGTTTTAACAATAATGTGCTCATTGTGAGTGTTGATGTTTGATACCAAATGAAAGTAAGTTTCAATACCATTCCATTGATGGCAAAATGAATGCTGTATCTTTTGTGTGACGAAAGGTATGGAACATTTAATACACATCACTTATACACACTGAGGCATTTTCGTCCTGAGTTTTTTCAGGTATGTTAATTGTTACTTTTTTAAATGCCTGTTTCTCTTTAAGTACTTGTCGAAGACGTTTGAAATTTCTCTTACATTACCAGTTATATCTGTGCATTACAAGATTCAGAATTTAAGCATGGTAGATGAAACGGCATTGTCTTAAAAAATAACATTTTAAGCTAAGGTGTAAAATTAATTTAATGATAAATGGACATTAAATGGAAGGGCAGTCTTCTGAAATAGCGATTTTGGATGATCAATATTTTCACTAAACATTGTACACAATTCTACAATGATGTGTTGAATATGAAATTTAAACACTGAAGGACTAGGAATTGTAAAGAAATATGAAAACATATTAATACTATGAGAATAATTACGACATTTAAAAGATATTATAACATTTCCGTAAACAAAATGAAGAAAATCAGTGTTATTTCTGCTAAAATTAAGGGATATGCATTCACTCATATCTGGTTTGTAGCAAGACCTTTCCGAATTTCCGACAATCATTTTCATAGATTATGGGCGAATAACAACAGATGGCGTACAAGAAAATTTAAAAGCATAGAATTATTCAAATAATTTTTACAACGTTTTGTAACAAGGACATTTTCAGAGATGCCAGTATCCAAAAGGTGTGGTAGGGGGAGGTAATTCAGGGGTATAAATAACCGAAAAAATTTCATTTCTGTTGTGGAATTTAAGAGAACGAACCCAGTAGTACTATAAAATCACTACTTTATCTCAGTGTAATACCCAGTTCAAAGGATATATGCCTAGTGACAGAACTTTTTGAAGCACCCTCGTAATAGGAAATGTCTCAATATTCGCTCATATTGACGTGTAGTAAAGTCATACTGGGTGTGTAATGTGTACTCGTTCTTGATTGTGCAATTTTCTGCTCATGTCAAAGAAAGTATGTCACGTGATGTACATAATGTTGATCTTATTGTGAAAATTACCAAGCTCTAATGACAATATGTTTGTTTCAAAAAAAAAGTTACAACCTACTTTATTGCTTTGATTTAAAATGCGTATGCAATAAAAAGGTTATTAGATATATATGCACTCGTTCTTTCACGCATAAATCTTGCGCTACTAAAGTCGCGCAATATTAATACGCGAAAGAACTCGTGCATATAGGGAATATGCATCTAATTCCATTCTCATAGGCCTGCATTATACCAATATTGAATAAATAGACCTGCTATGCGCTACTTTGACAATAAAAACCTCCATTATTGTTGATAACAATCCAAGAAGTGCCAAATTTTACACAGAATGCATAGTCGTTTTTAGCCGGCTACTGTCACCACCCGAACATAAACATCTCAAACGGTGTCACAGTATATTTTGCAAGGAGGCGAATGCTACCTATGTTTTTTCCCCAGATTTTCCCGTGCAGAAAATATATTAATTAATCCAAAAGTTAGTCCAGTAAATGACCTAATTGAAATGACGTTTATTTTAAAACAAAATTATGTGGTCACCAGGGGTGACATCCACACCATTTTGAATGTACATTTACTGCTGTCAGCATCTTATGTCCCATTTAAAAACAACAACACTTCCTGTAGTATTTGGATGCACATTCCATATATCCTAATACAAATCTAATAACCTATAAATATAGCAGTTTATGCACACGTTCTTTCGCGCATAAATCTTGCGCTCATAAAGTCGCGCAATATAAATACGCGAAAGAACTCGTGCATATATCCCAATACAAATATAATAACCTGTAAATATAGCAGTTTGTGTATTCAACCGCCATTTTTGCAAAACAACAACAAAACTGTAAAAAACAAAGAATTTATTGTAATATTCATTTTAACAAATAAGACGTTTTCAAAGAGTAGTTTAAGTATTTAATGCATGTGTATCTGCGTTCATTTGAAAAGAACTACAGTTGCCTAGTCCAACAGCACACAGCACACACAGCACACAGCTGTGAGATTAGGCGGTTGCAGTTATTTGCCAATGAACGCAGATAAAAAAATAACTTTAACCCCTAAATGTGGAAAAAAATGCCTATATAAGAAATACTTCTGAACAATAATGGTATGTCTGGCCGAACTTAAGCATATGTATATATATATATATATATATATATGCATTTATAAATAGTGTATTAACTCTTGGTAGAAATCCTTAGTAAGTCATAAAAAATACGAGATGTTTGGTAGCGACTGAATATGTTCATGGACTCTACTTACACGTGTATACTCATTCGCAACATCTCGATAAATTCCAGGGAATCGTATCTCGAATGTTTTAGAAGATATCTATATTGATTACGTCAAACATGGCGACGCCTTGCATCCTATTATGTTCCTGCCAGTAGGCATAGCCAGTTTATCAGTGTGTTCTACATGTCTATATGTTTATTTGCACGAAAGCGATAATTTAACCCGATATAAATTTCAGATTTCTTTTTAATTAAAAAAACGCCTACTTAGCACGTATGGCTAACCGCATACGCCAGGATTGTTTATATAGCAAGATAACAATGGTTAATAAAATGTTTATCTTTTCAGATTAGTACTTCACCGAAATACATCCGAGGCTGAATTCCGAACTTAGCCAGAATTGACCGAGTCTGTACGAATGTTGCTTACAATGTACATGTCCATAGACTCTACCTACCCTAAATGATCCATGTCTAAGTTTTACCATAGTATATTGCCCAACTTTGAAATGGTCGTATCTCCTGAAAATGCAATGCCAATCTATAATATATAATATTCAGGTAGATCTATATATAAACGACGAATGGGAAATGTAGCATTCAATGACCACAGTCAACCAAACACACGCATAGAAACAGACAACTACAAAGATGAATAAAAGGCAAGATTTGACATCATAAACATAAGGGTTGGCAATAGGGTTACCACCTTGGAACGGTCAGTGACAAAAAAACAACAGGTTCTAGGGCGCACCAAACCTCGCCCTTATCCTATTATCGGACATGTATGTACAGGGGACAACGTACATCAATATATCCCCGCCAGGTTATATTCGCTAACAAACAAGGAAGCATTAATAGGCAATATAAGTATTGTACAAACGTGTAGAAGTCATATGTCATGGCCGTTTTTTATGTACAACAAAAAAAAATGTTTTCGTCTCACCTTTTATAACATAAAGTTACAAATGAAAGTATTATAAAGTATACATGATTTTTATAAAATCAATCAGAGTGACTCTACATAGAGCTATGAGAGACTATGGAAACGTAACATAGAGCTATGAGAGACTATGGAAACGTAATGCTAAATGTTATATCTCAATACCGTGCAAGTAAAATTAATACATTATTTCCAATTAAGTGTATATCGAACTGTTTACAATGAATGCATAAACTGCGCGTATTTAGATTATAACCTCAGAATACACATACATGCCACAACAAGCAAAGTAAGTACACATCTATATCCGCTAAATGCACTTAAAATACTACAAACATTTCAATATATTTTAAATAAAATAAGTGCTATTATAGATATAAAAGTACAACGTCATCATATCCTTACTTGCATGATAACATTTATACAGTATATTTATCATTTTCCTTAACATTTCATTGCAGAATTTGTCAGATAACCTTATAATTATTATGTAATTAAAAGTTTCATGTCCATAAAAGACTTGCTGCATATCCGTCTTTACCTACAAAAACTATTGTTTTTTCTCAAAAATGTTACACGTAAGCTTGTATACATTTACTTACTCAGTGCTGTCAAATGTTTTAACATGGGGATCCCCAAAAGAGGTGCATTGCGCCCCTGGCTTGTCCGTCCCCTTATGCACCTAGAGTTGGAAACATGGTAGCATTTGTATATACATTAAACACAAATTTTCAATAACTATTGAAAATTAGCCGTCTTTGTTTTTATAAAATCAAGATGCCGATACCGCTGTATTCCTGTATAAGTTTGTTAAGTAATTTAAGAGGAGATTTGAATTTCATTATATGTTATATACACTTGACGACACTTTTACATTTTACTTCATATACCACTTTTACTTCATATCTTTTAAAGAAACACACCCGCCAAATAACGGCAACATTACGCGACTACTCCGTTAATCAAAACTCTTTCCAGGTGTTCAGGTCATATATTAATGTATATAGTCCTATAAAAGAATATGTTTATTTACGGGTCCTTAAAATATCCGTTATTGAATATGCGTAAAATAAACGCTCCATTTTTTGGTGTTTGGCCTGGCTGGTTAAAGCCGTTTAGATTGCGTCTATAGAGCTTGGATTCTCAAAAGAAAAAACAATCTCGTCGTCTGTAGGTTTAGAAACGGTGTACGTATGTTGTAAAATGTGACTGTTGTTGGCAGGATAGCAAATTTAAATGAATGGAATGTACAATTTTGACAAAAAGAAATCGGTTGAAAATGCTTCTACATATTTTTAAACAGATTCATGAAATAAAATTGAAAATAAATAATGAATTTGATAATCGGATTGCTTTATCAAACGTGTTCAAAATTTGAGCAAACTATCAGGTAAATAAAGTTGTATTAACATTTATACATTACTAAAGCAAAATACATGAATGCAGTCGCATACATTATACATTAATACACATAAGTACAGTCGCATGCGTTAGTACAGTAATATACATGACTCCAGTCGCATACTTTAGTACAGTAATATACATAAGTGCAGTGGCATAGTTTAGTACAGTAATATACATAAGTACAGTCGCATACTCAGCACAGTAATATACATAAATACAGACGCATAATTTAGTACAGTAATATACATAAATACAGTCGCATACTTTAGTACAGTAATATACATCAGTACAGTCGCATACTTAAGTGCAGTACTATACATAAATACAGTCGCATACTTTAGTACAGTAATATGCATAAGTACTGTCGCGTACATTAGTACAGTAATATACATATGTACAGTCGCATAGTTTAGTACAGTTATATACATACGTACAGTCGAATACTATAGTACAGTAATACAAATAAGTGTAGTCGCATACTTTACTACAGTAATATACATACGTACAGTTGCATACATTAGTACAGCAATACACATAAGTTCAGTCGCATACTTTAGTACAGCAATATACACAAGTGCAGTCGCATACATTAGTACAGCAATACACATAAGTGCAGTTGCAGAGATTAGTACAGTAGCATACATAAGTACAGTCTCGTACAAAAGTCCAGTAATATACATCAATGCAGTCGAACACATTAGTACATTGATATACACAAGTACAGGCGCACACATTAGTACAGTAATACACATAAGTACAGTCTCATACATTAGTTCAGTAATATTCATAAGTACAGTCGCATATTTCAGTTCAGTATTATACATAAGTATGCGACTTTACTTATGTATATTATGCGAATGTACTTATGTATATTACTGAACTAAACTATGCGACTGTACAGTCGCATACCTTAGTACAGTAATATACATAAGTACAGTCGCATACTTTAGTACAGTAATATACATAAGTATAGTCGCATCCCATTAAACGGGACAGTGTAAATAAAGATATCACCGCCAGGTTATATTCTTTAACATACAATGCAGCATTAACAGGCAATACAAGTAAAACGACGTGAGAATCACTTAAAAACCATTCGTACATGTATAAAACTCACCAAAGACATAAATGACACGCCGATATATTCGGTTTTCGTAAGCCACTGTTAATTTCTGAAATGTTCATTGTTTACCGTCGAAATATTTTCGTTCTAGTCCGACGTCTCGTTCGTATTTGGGAACTTAAGTTTCCAAATAACTTTTTCTCTTTGGTGAGTTTTATGCATGCACGCATCGTATTTACTCCTCTATTCAAATAAGGCATTTGTTTATGCTGGCATTGCTTGATGTCTTCAGAAACTTTTCTTGATGGGGTCGACCCTGATATCTACCTTTTCTGTAAAGGATAATCGTAGCTCTATGGTAGGTACACACCATACGAGCTATGTCTCTCGCAGCTAGTAGAAGAGGTAAATGATCATGTATATATGAATATAATAAAAAGCAAATAAACACATTTGCTTACGGTAACGGATGGTAAGCCGACACTTGTCCACACATTACCAGATCCAGTGATGGTAGATGTCGTGGTAATGTGCGTTATGGAAGTTGGCTCTGGTACCAGGCTCGGCTTGATGGATACGTGGAATATTGCCATGGAACTATGGGTAGCTGGGTTCCAACTGTTTGGTCTCAGTTTTACCACGCATGCGTCAGTCGTTATAATTTCTATAACAGTGTAAAAGAGAACTTATGCGTTATGTAGTTCGTTTCCAATTCCACTCAGTAGGGATGTGGAACTGAATACTACAATAGACTCAGGCCCACCATTATCAGTAGAGATGTAGAAATCGACACTACAATAGACTCAGGACCACCAATAGCAGTGGATATGTGGAACTAAACACTATAATAGACACAGGCCCACCATTATCAATGGAGATGTAGAAATAAACACTGTAATAGACTCAAACCTACCATTATCAGTGGAGATGTGGAAACCAACACTGTAATAGACTCAGACCTACCATTATCAGTGGAGATGTGGAAATCAACACTACAATAGACTCAGGCCTTCCAATATTAGTGGACACGTGGAAATAAAATTATAATGTCCCACCATTAGCAATGGAGATGTAGAATATACTCTGTAATATAATCAGACCTACCATTATCAGTGGAGATGTGGAAACCAACTCTGCAATAGACTCAGACATACCATTGTCAGTTGAGATATGGAAACCAACACTACAATAGACTCAGACCTACCCTTATCAGTGTAGATGTGGAAATCAACATAACAATATACCTGGACCTACCATTATCAGTGGAGATGTGGAAACCAAAACTGTAATAGACTCAGACCTACCATTATCAGTGAAAATATGGAAAACAACACTACAATAGACTCAGACCTAGCATTATCAGTGGAGATGTGGAAACCAACACAACAATAGACTCAGACCTACCATTATCAAAGGAGATGTGGAAATCAACACTACAATATACTCAGACCTACCATTATCAGTGGAGATGTGGAAACCAACACTACAATAGATTCAGACCTACCATTATCAATGGAGATGTGGAAACCAACACTACAATAGACTCATACCTACCATTATCAATGGAGATGTGGAAACCAACACTTCAATAGACTCAGACCTACCATTATCAAAGGAGATGTGGAAACCCACACTACAATAGACTCAGACCTACCATTATTATTGGAGATGTGGAAACCAACACTACAATAGACTCAGGCCTACCATTATCAGTGGAGATGTGGAAATCAACACTACAATAGACTCAGGCCTACCATTATCAGTGGAGATGTGGAAACCAACACTACAATAGACTCAGGCCTACCAATATCAGTGGAGATGAGGAAACCAACACTACAATAGACCCAGACCTACCATTATCAGTGGAGATGTGGAAACCAACACTACAATAGA
Source organism: Cyrtodaria siliqua (assembly GCA_037043455.1). NCBI lineage: Eukaryota > Metazoa > Mollusca > Bivalvia > Adapedonta > Hiatellidae > Cyrtodaria > Cyrtodaria siliqua. The sequence continues at coordinate 26,758 of JAWPHD010007816.1, read as the reverse complement.
CTCAGACTTACCATTATCAGTGGAGATGTGGAAACCAACATTACAATAGACTCAGACCTAACATTATCAGTGGAGATGTGGAAACCAACACTACAATAGTCTCAGGCCTACCATTATCAGTGGAGATGTGGAAACCAACATTACAATAGACTCAGGCCTACCATTATCAATGGAGATGTAGAAATAAACATTGTAATATAATCAGACCTACGATTATCAGTGGAGATTTGAAAACCAACATTACAATAGACTCATACCTACCATTATCAGTGGAGATGTGGAAACCAACACTACAATAGACTCAGGCCTACACTTATCAGTGGAGATGTGGAAACCAACATTACAATAGACTCAGGCCTACCATTATCAATGGAGATGTAGAAATAATCATTGTAATATAACCAGACCTACGATTATCAGTGGAGATGTGGAAACCAACACTACAATAGACTCAGGCCTACCATTATCAGTGTAGATGTGGAAACCAACATTACAATATACTCAGGCCTACCATTATCAGTGGAGATGTTTAAATCAACATTACAATAGAATCAGACCTACCATTATCAGTGGAGATGTGGAAACCAACACTACAATAGACTCAGGCCTACCATTATCAGTGGAGATGTGGAAATCAACATTACAATAGACTCAGACCTACCATTATCAGTGGAAACGTGGAAACCAACACTACAATAGACTCAGGCCTACCATTATCAGTGTAGATGTGGAAACCAACACTACAATAGACTCAAGCCTACCATTATCAATGGAGATGTGGAAACCAACACTACAATAGACTCAGGCCTATCATTATCAGTGTAGATGTGGAAACCAACACTACAATAGACTCAGGCCTACCATTTTCAATGGAGATGTGGAAACCAACACTACAATAGAGTCAGGCCTACCATTATCAGTGTAGATGTGGAAACCAACATTACAATAGACTCAGGCCTACCATTATCAATGGAGATGTGGAAACCAACACTACAATAGACTCAGGCCTACCATTATCTAAGGAGATGTGGAAACCAACACTACAATAGACTCAGACCTACCATTATTAGTGGAGATGTGGAAACCAACACTACAATAGACTCAGGCCTACCATTATCAGTGGAGATGTGGAAACCAACACTACAATAGACTCAGGTCTACCATTATCAGTGAAGATGTGGAAACAAACACTACAATAGACTCAGGCCTACCATTATCAGTGTAGATGTGGAAACCAACATTACAATAGACTCAGGCCTACCATTATCAATGGAGATGTAGAAATAAACATTGTAATATAATCAGACATACGATTATCAGTGGAGATGTGGAAACCAACACTATAATAGACTAAGACCTACCAATATCAGTGGATATGTGAAAATCAACATTACAATAGACTCAGACCTACAATTATCAGTGGAAATGTGGAAACCAACACTACAATAGACTCAGACCTACGATTATCAGTGGAGATGTGGGAACCAACACTACAATAGACTCAGACCTACGATTATCAGTGGAGATGTGGAAACCAACACTACAATAGACTCAGGCCTACCAATATCAGTGGAGATGTGAAAATCAACATTACAATAGGCTCAGACCTACCATTATCAGTGGAAATATGGAAACCAACACTACAATAGACTCAGACCTACCATTATCAGTGGAGATGTGGGAACCAACACTACAATAGACTCAGACCTACCATTATCAATGGAGAAGTGGAAACCAACACTACAATAGACTCAGACCTACCATTATCATTGGAGATGTGGAAACCAACACTACAATAGACTCAGACCTACCATTATTAGTGGAGATGTGGAAACCAACACTACAATAGACTCAGACCTACCATTATCAGTTGAGATGTGGAAACCAACACTAAAATAGTCTCAGACCTACCATTATCAGTGGAGTTGTGGGAACCAACACTACAATAGACTCAGGCCTACCATTATCAATGGAGATGTAGAAATAAACATTGTAATATAATCAGACCTACGATTATCAGTGGAGATGTGGAAACCAACACTACAATAGACTCAGACCTACCATTATCAATGGAGATGTAGAAATAAACATTGTAATATAATCAGACCTACGATTATCAGTGGAGATGTGGAAACCAACACTACAATAGACTCAGACCTACCATTATCAGTTGAGTTGTGAAAACCAACACTGTAATAGACTCAGACCTACCATTATCAGTGCAGAGGTGGACAACAACACTACAATAGACTCAGACAAGCCAAAGTCAGTGGAGATTTGGGAACCAACACTACAATAGACTCAGACCTACCATTATTAGTGCATATGTGGAAACCAACATTACATATACTCAGACGTATCAGTGGAGATGTGGAAATCGACACTACATAGACTCTGACCTACCATTATCAGTGGAGATGTGGAAATCGACACTACAATCCGTTACACCTGGTGTTTTGCAGACGACAGGAATGGTGGAAATCAAAACCGCAGTCTTTTCTGGATTCGTCTGGTCAACTGTAAACCTTTCTTCTGTGTACTACAAGCATTAAAGTATATGGTGATTCAAAAGACATACGTACTGGCAGTTAATAGTTGAAAAATATTGGTTCATTAGCCTCGTTTCTCAGCTTAAGGCAAACACTTTTGTATTCATCAATTCACCTTTTCGTATGCAAGTGTAGCATAATTTGACAAACCAGTATGTAATATACTGAAAGTAAAAAGAAACGCATAATCAAAGAAATGCCTATACTACACTATTATATGCATCTTATTCCACGCAATATTTCAGATATATCTCAACGTGTTTTGCACAAAAAGGGGCTACAACTAATTACAGAAAGGACAACTCTGTCATGTAGTAGACCTTTTAATCAAAGTATACGTTGTTACAAGAAATTCATAAATGTTGAAGTTTCGCTTGAAAAAGTCAAGCCATTTCAGTATTGTGTTTAATGTTAATAGATTGCCTAAGTTTGCTCACCTGCTTGAGCCAAATGCGCATTCTGTCGATAAAGAAACTTTAAAGGGGTAACCATTGGTTTGTTCGGTGCTGTTTAAACCTACTTTCCGAAAGGACAGACTTAATGTCACCCTGTACCATCCGATTAGCAGTATCATATTAAACATACAATATGTAGCGGAAATACCCATTATGCGTTTGTTTTTAGTATATATCATTTATATAGAGTAATATATTATAATTAATGAAATATAAAACAAACCTGACTATAAGTTGAGTTTTTCGACAAGCTTAGTCAATGATAATATTACAGATATATTGACATGAACTTTGGAATACATTTAAACTTATGTATTTTACATCGATTGTAACGAAAGTTCTATGAACTTATTTAAATCAGTCTAGAACAAGTACTAAGCAAATGCAAATGCAGATAAAGTGTCTTGCTCAGAGACACAACACATATGGTAATGGTGGGGATCGAACCCCTGACCTTTCGATCCTGAGTCCAACGCTCTACGACTTGGAATAGCTAGTCTTATCAAGCTTTGCTATATACCTGTTTTACAAAACATGTTCATTAAAGGTATTCATCATAACCCCTGTAACTGTAGTCGATTCTCAGTTTCAACGAACATTGAATAATTCACTTTAACTTAAACATCTAAATGTTTTTCTTTTGTCGCAAATGTAATAATTGAGAGGTCTGTTACACCAGAACATGACATATTACCTATCATGAAAGTCCTTATCCCGCCATTTACAACATGTGTTCACCGTTTATAAACCTACTGACGACGAGATATATATAAAACTTACATAATTTTGAGAATCCAAACTATATAGACACAATATTAGCGGCTTTAACCAGACAGGCCAAACCTCGAAACTGGAGCGTCGAATTAAGAGTTACCAAGTCATAATTCACGCATATTCAATTAAGGATATTTTAAGAAACCTTGAATACATCTATACTTTTAATTGGCACATATACACCATTATGTGACCTAAACACCTGGATAGAGCTTTGATAAACAGTTTTGTAGTGTAATGTTGCTGTTATTTGGAGGGTTAGCTCCCTTAAACATACTGTAAGAAGAACAAGAGCAACTGAGTAACAGGTAAGTCCATATATATACACATGAATCCATTACATACATACATACCTTAAGTCCGATATAATAGCCATTGCTTATTGACGGCGGGCTCTGCTTCCCTCCAGTGTGAGTATTCAGGAACGATGTTTTAACAGAACAACTGAGCATACTATTTAAGTGTCCGGCTAGCTGATCGCCATAAATGTACACCTCTCGCTGGTGCATCGTGACGAGAGTTGATGGAATTCCTGGAATAGCGGCGCCATCTAGTAGCCACGTGACATCAAAAATGGCGTCCGGGTTGTTTGGATCGTAAGGGATGGTGCAGCTGAACTTAAAGTCGGTTTGATCAATAAGTGGTGTACTGAGTATGGGAGAACCTGTCAGTTTAGGCCAGGCCGCTACAAAAATAATGAAAATAAACATTCCACCGCATTCATAACAAAATATAATAATAGTAATAATAATAATAATAATAATAATAATAATAATAATAATTATAATAATAATAATAATGATGATGTAATAATAATAATGATGATAATGATGATGATAATAATTATAATAATATTAATAATTTAACTCTAATAATAATAGCAATATCCAGAAGTTTGCCTTTGGCAACACAAACATATCTCCAAAACAAATGACTAACCACTGCTAAATTGTTCACCTTGAAGAGAGGAAATACAGGGCAATTTTCTAACCAAATACAGGAATTTCATCTTACACGAGAGTGAAAAACCGGCAATTATATAACGAAGAGACTGAAAACACGCCGGTTGTCTAAGATTTATTTATTTATTTAATACCGAAATAGTGTATACATAAGAATTGCATTATCAAGTCAGTGATAATACCTAACCGTGAGAGGGAATACTGGGCGATCATCTTGCGTGTTTTATTTATTACGTGTTTTATTTATTGTTGGACAGTTATTGTTAATCATTTCATAACAGGCCTGACCTGATGTGATAACGGATCTTTTAATATTTCTTTCACAGTTTACCCAAACTCAATTTAATGGCATTTTAAATGTTGAGTATCATGGTTGATTAACAATAGCTGTCCAATTCTTATCACATTAAATGTATTATTAGTAACTCCTGTACACGCCAAAACGAAGTATGCTTTGATATGAATTATTGGATGTTATATGTTAATGTGCAATAATATCGTCTCTTATAATTATTTTAGAATCTTGTTTTATTATAAAATAATGTATATGTATGTATATTTGATTGTAAACAATGAGACGCAACTAAACTTTTAATTCTAAATATACCTCACGAGAGTGAAGATTGGGCAGTTACGGGCGAATACAGGGCAATGTTTTACTTAGAGAGTCAATACTTGGAAATTATTGTAGCTAGAGAAAAATACATATGGTGGCTGATTTCTGCCATTTTTTTTTATCTTTTCGTCTTTTTGTTCTTTCGCCGCGAAAAGACGACAGAACGAAAAGACGACGGGACGACGGGACGAAAAGGCGACAAATGCAGCGCGAAAAGACGACAGAACGAAAAGGGCGAAAATATGAAAAACGCCACGCGAAAAGATGACACTTCAGCTGTGAAAAGACGCTTTTTGATATTGTTCTCTTTTACGTCTTTCCGTTCTGTCGTTCTTTCATCTTTTCGTTCTGTCGTCTTTTCACGCTGCATTTGTCATCTTTTCGTCCTGTCATCTTTTCGTTATGTCGTCTTTTCGCGGCCAAATAATAAAAAGACGAAAAGATAAAAAAAAAATTAGCAGAAATCAGCCACCATAAATACATGCCAAATTTTCTACTTTTTATATAGCGTGAGTATGGTTGCATGACATACTGAACATTGACAATCATTTCATTTTACTATGGTTATTACCATAGACCTACATACTCCAGCATTTATATCCATGTTAATACTATCTATTCTAAACAATTCAACAGAGCTAGCATTTCTGATCCCGTCGCATGGTGAAACATATTTACTTATTTATTGACCGTAAGCCTGATCTACTTTAAAAAATATATAAGTAATTTAAACTTTAGATTAATTTTTCACTATTCCGTGACAAGGCCTATCACAACCTGACTTCTATGGTGATGTGATTTACAAACTTTGTAAGCTCCTTCATCATAATCACTTTCATACAATCTTTATTGACCTTGTTAAACGTTTTATCAAAGAGTTATGACCCTATCATTTCGCAACACACAGCATGTGTAGTGGTTGGCCCATTTACAGTTCGCCACTGTGCTTTCCATTTTGACTGTGCGATGTGGACCATATGAAGACGTCTACCTAAATCCCCAAGCGTTTAATATTTGTCTTACAGCTTGTCATGTCGTACACTAACCGTACCCTTAACCGTACCCTTAACAGGTTGTTCTCTTGTTGCTCTGGCTTCTGCCAAGTCATTCAGTACCTGCTTTGTGATTTTCTCGGCTTTTGTTTTTATATTCATATATACATGATCATTTATGTGTTACACTAGTATTTGCTATTAATACTATCTTGTTTGTTAGAGAATATAACCTGGCGGGGATATCTTTATTTACACTATCCCGTTTTACTGGGATAGAAATAGGGCAAGAGTGAGGTTTGATGCAGCTTATAACATGTACCCCAATCGGTCGATTCTGCTATTCACCGTTCCAATGCGGTAGCCCTATTGACAACTCTTTTATGTTTGTGACGTAATATCTTGCCTTTTATTCATCTTTGTATTTATTGTTTGTTTCTGTGCGTGTTTTTGGGGTGACCGTGGTCGATCTCGAATGTTATATCGACATTTATATCGACTTTTATAACGACGTTTTTCAGGGCTCCGTACTGGAACCCCTCTTATTCCTAATCTACATAAACGATCTACCTGAGCATGTCACTTCCTCTAAAGTTCGACTCTTTGCAGATGATACCGCTAAATGCCAAGTAATCCACATAACTATACTCAAACATGTAATCAACATCCGTTACTTTCTTCATAATACAGAATTAGAATTAGTCTCATCCGCCAAATATCTGGGAGTTGAAATATCAAATGACCTATCCTGGAATAAATATATTGATTCAAGCACCAAATAAAATACAAACAAAACACTAGGCTTTCTCAGAAATATTAAAGTTCATTCAGGAAAAAACTCAAATCAACAGCATTCAAGACACTGGTCAGGCCCCAGTTTGAGTACTGCTCCGCTATCTGGTCCCCGTACCCTAAATCAGGTATCAATCAGGTATAATCTGCTCAGAGATGAGCTGCTCGCTGGGCAAAATGCGACTATAACCTCACCACTATAACAGACATGTTGATCGCATTACAATGGAGACGACTTGACCTTTGTCGCATTGACCAAAGACTGGTCATGTTTCATAATAGCACCCATCATCTTGTAGCAATCCCTCCAGACGACTATCTTGTACTAAATACAAGACCCAGTCGATCACAACATCCAATGGCATACCATCATATCCAGACAGCCACGGACTACTATAAGTATTCCTTCTTCCCGCGGACTGACTGGAATTCACTGCCCTCTAGCATAGTGGCACTACCTCTGCCACAGTTCAGCCTGGCTATTAGCCATGTTGAACACGTCTCCCCTAAGAAACCTGCCATGTTTTTATCTTTTTATCTTTTTAACACATCCTTTACATTATCTCACTGTATTGTTTTATCTTTTATATTCGTAATAACATTCTCGTCGGTGACGCGCGAAATTCTAGATCCCCAGCAGGGGTTTGACTACATGGGAGATACACAGATAGACTTTTATATCTACTTTTCCTAAAAGAATAATTACAGGGATAATCATCTTACCAACGCACGGTACAAAGCCTGTAGGTGAGTACTCGTCATCTGCGCACGGCATTAGATTTCCTGAAAATGTATTATACTATAATTATTATACCTGATCGATTATAGATATTTTATCTGTTCAGCAAAAAATAAGTGGCGTGCGTGGTAGAGCGCCGGACTTCACCAGATCGAAAGGTCGTGGGTTCGATCCTCGCCATAGCCATGTTATTTATCCTTGAGCAGATAATTAATCCACATTGCTTAATACTGGTTCTACTCAGGAAACCTGCACATAATCTTTAAAACAGAGTGCTGCAGTATCAATAGATAGATAGATAGATAAATCAAATATGCGACTTCCGATAATAATGAGTAGTGTTTTATATAGCGATATGATTTTATATTATAACTTGGCAATACTTATTTTCCATGTAAATTCCTTGATGCCTAGACAGCAGAATATTAAGAAATCTCAGTTAACTTCAGTTAGCCTTAATAGTTTGCTATATAACTTTCAGAGTGTCTTAATTTACATTTATCCAACAATTAAAAACATTTCTGGATAAAAAGCTAAAAAATGTTGATACAGCAGACTTCTTGCATTGAAAATGCCCTATCAAAAACCATTTTCGCAAGTTTTCTTTTACTTCTCAACTGATTTTGAAAAGTAAGTTATTTTTATATACCACTAATTATTTCTGTTTCACAGATATACAACTTATTAGGTTCTAGATGAATTTTGTCTAAAAAATCCAAAACAATTTTGGCTGAAATAAGCGCCCCAAACAATAGGTTGGATACGAAGTAATATAAAGCAAACCTGCACAATACGCCATAGAGCATCCAGGCACTGGTTTGAGATCATACACTAAGTAGGTGCCACAATTCTTCACTCGGATGTCACTTTTGAAACCGCAGCAGTCGCCTCCGTCAGTGCGATAATCACCACACGTTTGTCGCGTAACAATGCCGTCACCAGTCTGGAAAATATGTAACAATGCCGTCACCAGTCTGGAAAATATGTAACAATGCCGTCACCAGTCTGGAAAATATGTAAGAATGACGTCAACATTCTAGAAAATATGTACCAATGCCGGCACCAGTGTAGAAAATAGGTACCAATGCCGGCACCAGTCTGGAAAATATGTAACAATGCCGTCACCAGTTAAGACAATCTGTAACAATGCCGTCACCAGTCTGGAAAGTATGTAACAATGCTGTCACCTGACTGGAACATGTAATTATGTTAGCCGAGACTGATTTTAGCTATTATCACTTTTCCGTCCCTCAGAAATCTCGGTAAATCCTTGCAAGAAATGTAACATATACTTCTAATTATGTTCAGAAATGGTTTAATCTTGGTTAAGTCATGTCTAATATATACTATTAACAAGATAGATTGAACTTTAGAGACACTTCGTAAAATAGCTGTTTTATTTTACTAGTAGTTTACTAAAATAGTGTTTGTGCAAGTCATAATTAAAGATTATACTCGTATTATGTTTTGTTCTATTCTGTTCTGTAAACCATACCGACATAAGGAAACCAAATAAATGGATAACCAACCAAATTTAAATTCAGTATATACTCAACTTACAGATGGTGGCTGGCCAACTACCCATATAGGTACGTGTGTACCGCAATGGTATGCTCGAACACATGTGTCGAAGAGCATCTCTCCGTGCTCGAATCTGTACCATCCCGGTGACAACAACCTGTCGCACAACTCAACCGACCCATTGTATTTCATGCTTCTATGTGGCTCGTTTATAACGGTAGCCTCTCTGCATGGATCTATCGCTAAACACAATAGTGAATATAATCATATACTCATATTATAATAATTTCAAGTTTTATATATCAATAGTGTTTACTTTCATGGATATACAGGTGTATGTATCTAAACATTTCGAAATGCTGTTCTAAAAATCGTTAGTATTGTTACTGATATTGTTATATATTGACTGCAGTGGTGTAATTATATGTTTAATAGTTTATTTAAAGGGGGTACATCAGGATTTTTCTAGAAACATCTTAAATTATAAAATTGTTCCAGTTCATGATAAAACACTTATATCAATCAAAATATGATGTTAGAACCATTTTGTTAATGTCTAAACTTTGAAAACACCATATAGCTAGAACGGAATCGGACGTAAAATGCTGAAATTAACCCTGGTGCGTCACCTAGGATAGCATGTATTACTGTGCAGAATGAATTTCTTTGCAAATAAGGGATACTTTTTAGGCTCATTCATTATGTTTTGGCCAAGTAGAATAGAAAATATCAATATTTGTCAATTTTAAGTCGGACATCTAGACCCCCATGAAAAGCCTGATGTACTCCCTTTAAGTCTCATGACAGTACAATATTATCTACAATACAACAATTCATAAAATACAACTTTGCCATTCTTTTTAGAATTACAAGAGACTATACAATATAACTATATATATAAAATTGGCTTAATACTGTTATAAATGAAAGAGCATTTGACCAATGACCTGTTTTATTAAATATTCCAGTTTAATTTCATTCTATAGAATAATGTAAATGTATTGTGAAATCACTTTTCAACATATTGTAAAGCATGTTGTTTTTGTTGTTGTTGTTTTGTGTTTTTTTGTTATTTGTGTTTCAATATTGTTCATTTTCTAGCCATGCATTGTAACTAATTGTATAATAGTTGTATCCGAGTCCGAGTATTACTTTTCATACCCCATGCAACCCCTTCTCCAAGAAGCGAAAACGGGGTTGGATGGAGTATGAAATAAAACCTTAATTTCAGCTTAAACGTTTGCATATTGTAAAATTAAAGCATTTAATAGGTAATTTTAAACAGGTTATCGCATTTGTTTAGTAAAACATGTTTTTAAACGTGTTTTATTGTCGACATATCCGTTATAAAATCCTTCTTATATAAGCTTGCCCATCGCTTAATGGAATTAAGGCGGGACCACGTAATGTAGTTCACAGTATTGTGTATAACAAGGTACTATATACAAGTTGAATACATATTTTGTTCTGTTCTGTTCAAGTTGAATTGTAGGGAAATTGATGGGCTTCCGTGCTTTGAAGGTTATAATAGCGTACCTAAGTCTGCATGCTCCTGCCATAGTAAAATGAGAATGTTGACAACCTGTTAAAAAAGTATGAAAGGAGAAATTTGGAAATCGCCGAACACGGTAAGTACAAAGAATATTACACTCTCGGTTTGATTGAGACTGTATTCATGAACGGTAGTGAAAAGTGATTGCTATGTTCACGTCCTCTAGTCCCGGGTTGAGCAGAACTCAATATTTAATATGTCTATAGCACATAAATGTTCAGCCATCCCAAAGATGTTATGAATTGGTTAGAATTCTGGGAAACTTGCTTTATTATGCAATCATCAGCAAGGAGGAAAAAGGGGATTGAATATCTTCTTAGAAACATTTCGTCAGTGGTATACTAACACCGGGTCAAAGGTCGGCGTTATTTTTACCCCGTGCAATTTCATACCCTGCCTACTTTCACTTTTGAAATGTATATCCAAAACTGTCAAAAACATGATGAACTGCATTTTCAAATATCAACAAGCCCAGAATACAGTTACAGCCAAGAAATAACAGGGAACTGCACTAAAAAAAGTTGTTAAAGAAAAAAGGTTTAGCACTTTTTAATACAGAACTACTTTCGAATGCATCAGTCGAGCACATCCGGCTGATTTAGTGTAATTAAACCTTGAATAGGACTCCTATAGCGGATGTAGTGCGAATTAATACAATTATCAGTGGAAAATGATTGAAATAAACAATAGTATATGGTTTACGCAATAGGAGCACACATATCAGCACGTTCACTGGTATGGCGCCAACACCACGCGCCCATGTATACCACCCTAATATACAACGCGCGCAGACGCACGCCCAGTGGCTACTACTACATATAATAATTTATGGAAAACAACAATTATATTTCGCTTTTAAAATCATAATAAGAAAGGTCATCGAACTTATGTGAGACTGGCTTACACTACTGATAGTCGTGTTATTACAATGCCCCTTTTAACATGTATACTCTAGGTTGTGACTGATAAATCTTTGACATATTTAGACTTGTGACCTAATTTTGCCCAAGCGTACCACAATCTCCTTAGTAACTACATATGCGGACGGGATACAATTTGACTCCTCTCTCAAAACAAATAATGTTTGGAAAACATGGTCACTAAATAATGAGTTGAGATGATTAAAAAAACACAAGCTTTGTGAAAAAGATACTATATCCATGCAGATCATTTGATTTTAAAAATAAATATGAATCCAACGGAATCCATTTCTTTGCGCAATAATAAAAATGCCAAGTGCATCAATCTACCTACGAATGATAGAATGTTCTTCAAAACACAAATGCGATGTATAAAAAAATGCTAATTTTATGTGCGATGATGATATTTTACAAAAAAGAAATGACGCTATTGAAGAGACACCAGAATCAAATCGTGAATGTTTTAGTATCGATTCTATGTATAATAAAATGTGCGACATTTATTACGAGAAATGGATTTGAAATTAAAAGGTTTCGACGCAAGACATTGTAAAAAGGCGCGACGTTTGCTCAAACCCTGGGGAATGAGGTTACTTCTAGTCGTATATAGAGGAACACGTTTGATAAGGTATAGAGAAAAACAAAAGACTATCTACCGACAAGGGCAAAATTGAAATTGCGTAATAATTGTAAACTTAGGCAGAACAAAAAAAGAAGTAAAAAATAAATTAATCGATGGAAGTAAAGCTTGTAAATGGGGGAAATTATGAATGATAAAAACGAGATTAATACATAGATGTCAACAGGACTTTTCAGAAATTTAATGTCACGGGTCATTGATATCTAACAGGTAGATTGATGTTGCATTGTCCGGCCGGTTAATTCAGTCGGTAGAGCATCGGAACGGTAGTCGAAGGGTTCCGGGTTCGGGCCCCGGTCTAGCTGCACATTGTTTCTAGCCCTGTGCCATTTGGCGCCCAACGTGGGACCGTGACTGAGTAAACTCCGCGAAACATGCAAATGATTCTCTGTACCCAGGGCGAATCGAGGACGTATTTCAGTCTGTAGGGGGAGTGTGTCACGGGTAATTGATATCTAACAGGTAGATGGATGTTGCATTGTAGAGCATCGAAACGGTAGTCCGAGGGTCCCGGGTTCGAGCCCCGGTCTGGTTACACATTTTTTATAGCCCTGTGACATTTATAACACTGAACTCCAGTGACGGTGACACTGATTTTAATATCAATGTAAGGCATATGAATTTATTGCATGTACCGATAACTCTCGCGGGTGTATAACAGTACTGATAACTCTCGCGGGGTGTATAACAGTACCGATAACTCTCGCGGGGTGTATAACAGTTATTTTCAAACACAATACATGTGATTAACTCTGTCACAGTAAGTTCGACACTATTGGTACTTTTGGGAAATCTTCTTCTTTTTTTTTTAACTAAGTATTCAGTTTTGTTTTGAATCTGTTTAGTTCTAATATGAAACTCGTACACAAGGGATGAACTTCAACGTGGATAAAACTGTCCAACTTCTATAAAATTGTCCAACCTTAGAAGTTGGACAGTATACAGGTATAACTAAAATATAAAATGAGATCACAAGTAGAATTAAAAAAAAAATCCGATGTCAATACAAGGGTGGGTTTTGACGTCGGTAAAACGTCGGAAAATGACGTCTGAAAAACTTTCATCCTGACTATTAAAAAAGTATGAGGGAGGAATTTGGAAATAATCGAACACGATAAATACATGTACAACAGTTTTTATTGCATTCTCGGTTTCATTGAGACTGTTCATGAACGGTAGTGAAAAATGATTGCTACCGTTCACACCCTCTAGCCCCGGGTTGAGCAGAACTCAATATTTAAAATGCCAATAGTACATACATCTGAGCCATCCAGAAGATGGGATATATATGACGGTGAACATGGAAGCAACGTCAATAAAACGTTGGATTTTTACGTCGGTACAACGTCGTAAAATGACGTCTAAAAAACTTTCATTTTGACTATTAATCCAACATCAATACATCCTTTGGTTTTGACGTCCGTTTGTCGTCGAAAAAAAGGCGTCGAAAAAAAACTTTCATTTTGATCGCGAATATGAAAAATGCCTGCTGGGTATGTATAGGTTATTATATTTGTATTGGGATAAATGCGCGAGTTCTTCCGCGTATTAATATAAATTTATCCGCGGAAGAACGAATGCATATATCCAAAAATAAATACAATAACCTTTTTATTGCATACGCATTTTTAATAAAAACGTAAAGAAAGAATTTGTTTCATTTTCATCAAAACATGTAATTGAAACAAACATGTTCGTAACATGGTGGGAATACTGTGATTTTAACACTTGACATATTCCTGTGACGTATGAAATGAAATGTACATTCAACTGAACATTACACTAATCACGAAAGAATATGCAAAAGTTATGTTCCGTGTATATTACACGCCTAATATGACTTTACAATACGCCGGATATGGGTGAATATTGACGTTTCCGTTTACACTGAAAGTAAAAACAGAGTTTTGATAATGCGTATGCAATAGTTGTTAATTCTGTAAGATTAATACTTACCATGAACCATAGTCACTGACAACAGAAGCAAAATCCAGCGAGTCGCCATGTTTTAGACGATCACAAATTAAATTGTTTAATGTATCTCTGTCCCAATTACTCAGCTTATCTCTAAACATTTCACATTCCACAAGTCCTACACTACTGTTAGTATGCCATATATTTGGAAAATGAGACATAGATATATTATCTCATCGTAATCCTCGTGTTTATAGATAGTGACTTATAGGTAATTGGGCTGGGTACTTTATTTATTATTTTTTCAAGTATGTTAATTTTTAGTTGTATATGCACATGTCACTTTAAAAAACTAAGTACTTACTAAGTATATGTGTGTGTATGTGTGTGTGCGTGCGTGCGTGCGTGCGTGCCGTGAGTGCCGTGCGTGCGTGCCTTGAGTGCCGTGCGTGCGTACGTGTATGTATGTGCACTCACGCATGCACGTATGTATGTATGTATGTATGTATGTATGTAAATGCACGCATGCATGTATGTCTGTATACATGTATAGATGGATAGATACCTGGATGGGTTGATGGAAGGATGGATAAATGGATGGATTTATGTATACCTAAACGGATGGATGGATGGATGGATGGATGGATGGATGGATGGATGGATGGATGGATGGATGGATGGATGGATGGACGGACGGACGGACGGATGAATGTATGGACTGGTTGATGGTAATTGACATTGTCATATGCATAGTATCTGACATGGTCGTATGTATGTTTTAATTGCATATATATCCATTTCTACACATCTGCCTTCTTAACCCGCTAAGCACAACTATAATAGCCTTTGCGTCCATTGTAAACCCAGATCAGCTTGCGAGTAACTCGTCAGCCTCCGAGTAACAGCTGATCAGGGTTTACAATGTCCGCTGCTGATCATTTTCCCCCAAACACCCTTTGTTACACAAATGAAATGGTCCTAATTCAAAAAAAGAACAGTCCATTATATATATATATGTAGCTGGTTAAGGGTTAATATTTAATCAGTTTTAAGAATTCGATATAGATCAGTACGATCATTTTATGTTCAAGGAAATTCGTTGCTTCCTTGTTGTAGTAATCTTCTCATCTCACTACTTACGCGATGACACCACTCGGTGGATTGTGAGGCAGACTGTAATCTTCACGGAAATGAAGTGAATGACAAGTGTCAATACACTTAACAATTAAACTGATGATGTTGTAGTGAGAAATTAATTTCTACTTATGCCTACGCCTATTAAATTTAATTTTCAGTAACATGGATATAGTGTATTTGATGGCAGCCTACGCTACCCTATGTGGGCCTCTTTTTCGGCCACCAGTAACCTCAGGTACAGTTCGTGTATATACATTTGAATTACTTCTGTTTTTATTGTAGACAGGTGTATGTAATACGTTTTATTAAACTTGACTGTGGTCCCTGACTGTGGTCCCTGACTGACTGTGGTCCCTGACTGTGGTCCCTGACTGACTGTGGTCCCTGACTGTGGTCCCTGACTGACTGTGGTCCCTGACTGTGGTCCCTGACTGACTGTGGTCCCTGACTGTGGTCCCTGACTGACTGTGGTCCCTGACTGTGGTCCCTGACTGACTGTGGTCCCTGACTGTGGTCCCTGACTGACTGTGGTCCCTGACTGTGGTCCCTGACTGACTGTGGTCCCTGACTGTGGTCCCTGACTGACTGTGGTCCCTGACTGTGGTCCCTGACTGACTGTGGTCCCTGACTGTGGTCCCTGACTGACTGTGGTCCCTGACTGTGGTCCCTGACTGACTGTGGTCCCTGACTGTGGTCCCTGACTGACTGTGGTCCCTGACTGTGGTCCCTGACTGACTGTGGTCCCTGACTGTGGTCCCTGACTGACTGTGGTCCCTGACTGTGGTCCCTGACTGACTGTGGTCCCTGACTGTGGTCCCTGACTGACTGTGGTCCCTGACTGTGGTCCCTGACTGACTGTGGTCCCTGACTGTGGTCCCTGACTGACTGTGGTCCCTGACTGTGGTCCCTGACTGACTGTGGTCCCTGACTGTGGTCCCTGACTGACCGTGGTCCCTGACTCAAGTACCCGGATGCTACATTTCCCTTTCTACTTTTATATCTACTCTTATTTAATAATTAATACAAAGAGAAATATGTTGTAAATGGTGTGTGTGTTTTTCGTTTGTGAAAATAATTAATAACTGGGTTTTATTTGTAAAACAAATTTAAATAATAAATCATGATCCTGTGTACAGCAGACCTCTGTGGTTTCTCTATACATAGGTACACGTGTACACTTATATGATTTTGGACATTTTATAAAATAACTCCTTGCTAAAGGATGACAGACGTGTAACAATGGTAAACATACTATACAACGGTATACGTAAATTGTACATTTGTGTTTTGAAAAAGACAATCTTATCCCGTTTATTTTACAGTTTTGACCGCCAGGTCTTCAGAAAAAACAATCTGCTTTACCTATGTTTGCAAAGCAACTTGCAACGGATAAGTATGTTAGGACACTGTGATCATATCATTAACATTGCACACAGCTTCAAAGATTTGTACATATTTATCAATTACAGGTGAAATGGTGTATTACGTAAATACGACACCAACGACTTGGTATGAAGCAAACAAAAGCTGCACTCTTGCTACTCCTAACCTCGAATACTATTATACTGGGATTAAACCTGATGTCAGCTTGTCAACACTAGAGGTGAATAAAACACGAGATAAAGTCTGGCTCGGCTACATCTCTACATATCAACTATTCCAGTACATAGGTATGACATTAGTTCACGGTTTAACTTCTGGCTGGACTAAGCAAGAACATTGGTCATCATCTCTTTCATGCAATCTTTATTAAACTTGTTAAAAAGTTTATCCAAAAAGGTCATGACCCTATCATTTTGCAACGCACTGTATGTTTAGTGGTTGACATATTTACAGTTCGCCACTATGTTTTCCTCTTTGACTGTGCGATGACCAGACAGATTGTGGATCCTATGATGACGTCTACCTAAATCCTCATATGACGTAGCTTTTGATGTTTGTCTTTAATATTGTCTTGTTTTACCCTTACCGGTTTGCTCAATTTTTGCTCTGTCTTCTGACAAGTTACTGAGTACTTACTTTGTGGCTTTCTATGCTTTTTGTTTTTATATTATATATACATGATCATTTATGTGTTATAACCGGGTATCTTTATTTATACTGTCCCGTTTATTGGATGAAAATCGGGTAAGAAATAGGTTTGGTGCACTCGAAAACCTGGTTTAAACCCCCAGCGGCCTTTTTACCACTGACCGTTCCAAGGCAGTAGCTCTATTGTCATCCCTTTTATGTTTGTGATGTCATATCTTGCCTTTTGTTCCTCTTTAAAGTTGTTGTTTGTCTCTGTGCGTGTTTATGGTTGACTGTCTTGAAAGCTATATTTCCCGTTCGATTTTATATCTGCTTTGATCACAGCCTATGTTTTATTCCAGTACATATGTATGACATTATTTCACGGGATTAATTATGACTGGACTTCTGCATGGCCTACATGAGACCAGTAGTTTTGTCCAGTTTACAGATGTGATATTTATGGAAGCAATTTGTTTCACCTTAATATTACCTGTTTCGCGTTTTCTATTTTTATGATAGAAACTTTCATGTTGAACTTCTTGATTTTCTTCCACATCAGTTATGTGGTAACTGTTTAGACTGTCAGGCTGAATGTTTGCTTGGTCAATCATTTGACCTCAACACGTAAGAGCACCACCCCCCCCCCCCCCCCCACCTCCCACTCCCCCTGGTCGAGTTCACTGTCAGGCTGAATGTTTGCTTGGTCAATCATTTGACCTCAACACGTAAGAGCCCCCTGGTCGAGTTCAGTTTGATACATTATTAATTACACTAGTTAGAACGTTTATCAAAAGGGGTTATGACCTTATCATTTTGCAATGAACTGCATGTTTATTGGTTGACCTATTTACAGTTCACCACTTTGCTTGTCTTTTTAATTGTATGATGACACATTGGGAACCCTATGATGACGTTTACCTAATGGTAACGTTTAATAATTGTCTTTAAGTTTCTTTTGTCGTGGCCAATATGATTTATTCTCGTGTCGCTCTGACATTTGCCGAGTCATTTAATACTTGCTGTGTGGCTTTCCATGCATTTTCTTTTATATTCGTAGAAGCATTATCATCTTTGACCATATGGTCTACTGACCAAAGGCCTTGCGAACATATGCGATAGTTTTCGAACGTCATTCGTTCTGTTTTATCTGTTCGTTGTCCATATTTACTCCCGCAGTAAAACGACATCTCTCCGGGAACCTATCAACATTTTAAAAAAAGTTAGACACACTGTTCCTCGGGTTGATCCCATTCAGATTTATGGTTTTCATTACAGCTTGTCATGCGCCGACTTGAGGTTGTTGGGTGACCTATAAAGACTCGTGAACACATTGCGAGAACTGACATCTATGTTCAGTGTTGATTTTTATATATGTAAAACAAGGAGAGCGTCCTCGGGTTCTCTTTACCTACCCACATAACTGAGCTAAACCAACGGTTACAGGTTGTGCTGAATTAAAAGACTTCTTGTCAGTTACTACTGCCAAAAACACTTCAATAGACATGGCGAGTCCAGGACGATGTTACTCTGCATGTGGCAATGTTGGATACTTTGGAATTACGGTAAAGATACTATTCAAACTAATCCGTTAAAAGGAATTATATTTATATGATTGTTTTTACCTAAAAAGGGAAATATATTTATATTATTGCTTTCACTTATTATTCCTTTTTTAGCATAGTATTTTGTTTGCATATTCATTTGTCGACACTACTGAATAATACGATCGAAATAAACATATACTGAGCAAAATAAATTTAGCGCATAAAAATGCATGTCATTTCCATAGACGAGATACAAAGTTGTGTATGCTCGGGGTCAATGATACAGTGACAGATATGACCAATAATAATGCTACATTTGTAAACCAAGCCTGTGATAAACATAAAGCAAATATAATGGGATCATATTTGTATAGGTTATCAAAAATTGTTCTCATTTCAATGAAAAGGGAGGTAATTTTAAAATTGCGAACATTTGGATAGTTTTTGTTTGAGAATAAAAATCATCTTTGAACATATTTCAGCGATTTTTAAACAACGACATAATGGGCAATTATTGTCAGTGCCAAGCATTACATTTGTTCAAGTACGTTTGTATAATGAAATAAGTTGTTTTTAATATATGGGAGGTAATTTTGATACTTCGCTTAGAAAATAATAATAAAATAAAACAAAAAAATTAAAATCACATCCTAACCAAGCATAGGATGTGCCAATGTCTCATATTTGTATAGGTTATCAAAAATTGTTCTCATTTCAATGAAAAGGGAGGTAATTTTAAAATTGCGAACATTTGGATAGTTTTTGTTTGAGAATAAAAATCATCTTTGAACATATTTCAGCGATTTTTAAACAACGACATAATGGGCAATTATTGTCAGTGCCAAGCATTACATTTGTTCAAGTACGTTTGTATAATGAAATAAGTTGTTTTTAATATATGGGAGGTAATTTTGATACTTCGCTTAGAAAATAATAATAAAATAAAACAAAAAAATTAAAATCACATCCTAACCAAGCATTTCTAATATCTTCAAACAACTATATCAATGATCATTTGTTTAATCTTATATACCTAAGAAGTCGTGCTAAACTTTTTTTGCTCAGTATATATGTACAGGATTTATTTCTTTAAATTTCGATCACCAAATGAATGGTAATCCATTTATCACCCCGTGATAGGTTTGTGAGGGTCGGGGTGGGCCAACCCTCAACAAACCGTAAAGAAATGTATGTAATATGCATCATATTTGTATATAAACAGTTTTAAAAAATAATACATATAAACATATATAGAAATCGAACAGGAAAATCATTATTCAAGGACAACAGTCAACCACAAACACACACAGAAACAAAGAACACAATTAAAGATGAATAAAAGGCCAAATAAGACATCACAAACACAAAAGGGTACAACTCGTTACACTGAGAACATATAATGCTGTAGATGACATTTTTGGTTTTACAGTTTATATTTTGTTTGGCGTGAAATTCTTTCCAATTTTCAAATGTTATGCTAGTTCCTTCAATGAGATCAGGGCACGTCAAACATCGCGGTGCAAACATATAAAATATGTAACTATTAATATATTAACATAATTTATATAAGATATTGTTTTAACGCTAATTCACACTACTACGTGAACAATGTTCTATTTCTGCCGCTACGTCAAATAGGGGCGTCCGTGGCAGAGTGATTAGAGTCTCTGACTTGCAATCACTTGCCCCTCACCGCTGTAGGTTCGATCCCTCAGGGGCCTAGGAATCTTTATGTGAGGAAGCTATCCAGCTGGCTTGCGGAACGTCGGTGGTTCTACCCAGGTGCCCGCCCGTGCACGAAAATTGCCCGGAGGGGCACCTGGGGTCTTCCTCCACCAGTGGAAGCTGGAAAGTCGCCATATGACCTTAGCTGTTGGTGCGACTATAAAATCCAATTCAATTCAATTCAAATATGAACGTTTCCCGCTATTAACGTTGCACGGGAACGCTTCGCGTAATGACGTCATGTGTGTATTTTTATGTTATTTATGGTACCGCCAGAAGATTTACTTAAATAAGTAGTGAAAGTACTAGCAGAATAGAATAGAAAAGTCACTTTAAAGAATTTCTTGATTTTATTATATATATAGAGGATCTTACATGAGTACTCATTCATTATTGAATTTATTAAACGAGTTGGCAAAATGATATAATGCGAGGCTCTTGCCGAGCATTATATCATTTTTGCTAACGGGTTTAAGAAATTCAATAATGAATGAGAACGAATGTTAGATTCTATTTATTACATAACTTATAACGTCACATTACCTCAGAAAACGTTTTATTAAATAGTTTTGGTGTTTAAATCATAATTTCATTGTAGATTATACCAGGGGATCAAAGTATGTGCTACTGTTTTATTAATCAAGTAAATATAACAAACGCTCTGGTGAGTATGTGCAACCAATCCTGTTCATCTCCTGCTGGTACCGCGTGTGGAGGGATCGGCTTCCTGTCTTTATACCGACCAGGTAACGTTCTAAATATCTGAAGAATAAAATACCTTATACATATGTGACTCCATTCAACTGACATTGAGAAAAAAATAACAAAAACATTAGTTCTCATCGTTATGTTTTTCATGGGAAAGGATGTATGTTTATACCGAGATGTTTGCGTGATATATCGATAGCTTTGACATACGTCCGTCTGTCCTTTGTGCATCTGTCGCCGGGGTCAACAGATAAATGAAACGTGTATGTATCTAACACGTTTGTCGCGTATATAAATCTAGTCATTTGGTATCAAATTATAATGATATATTTGTGTCCACGATGTAACTAAACACCGATCATACAATTAAACTTAATTCAATGATGGATCTCAACAGCAAAGTACCAAAGGCATGACATAATTACCATTCAAAATCATGGTAATAATATCAGGTCTTCAGTAACATATACGTGTATCGTTTCCTAATTGCTCAAGATGTAGACTTTATTGTTGGACATTTTCTTTTGCTTTTGATGGAATGCACTATTATTTACACTGTCTTGTCAATTTGAGCGCGGAAGACAAGATAATAGCGCGGTTGTGTACACTTAAAATCAACTTAAGCTACCCAATAGGCATTATTGTCTACTGACCGTTCCAAGTCGGTAACCCTGTCTTCACCACTCGTTGTAGTTGTGTTTTGTCCTTTTTAATGTACATTTAATTTCATCTTTGTTTGTGGGCAGTGTTGACATGATGAATATGCACTCACTTATATCTTTAGTTTATTGACCGATATGTCACTAGGGCACTTGCTCATACCTATATACTTATGTATACCTATATAAATGTATAAGTAAATTACAAAGGTAAACGTAGTTTGTTAGAAGATATAGCAGGACGGGGATTCCTTATCTACACTGTCCCATTTGTTTGAGACGATAATAGGGTAAGAGAGTGAGGTTAGGTGCACCATAGAACATGGATTAAACCATCATCGGCGTGTGTTGCCACTGACCATTCCATGACATTGTCAATATTTTTGTTCGTGAGACTGCATACTTTGCTTCTGTTTATCTATGCATGTTTGTACATGCCATGCGTGTATATAAATTGCTGAGTACTGTGAATGCTGCATGTCCTGTTCGACTTCTCTATCTGCTTTTACTTCTATGTTTTGCAGTTACGACATTGTCCGTAAAAAATGTTTCATTCAGTGATGGTGCAGACTGTGTTGAATATAAGCGAATCCCAGGTGTCTTCATTGGGCGGGATTGTGTAAACAAGAAAAGTCGTGTCCTTTGTCAAAATGACACAGATGTGATCCGGCCTAGAAGTACATCTAAGCAAGCGTGGCTGGATGCATCTATCAATTGCTTTAACAACAGCCTTTATCCATTATCATATGAATCGGTGTCTGGTCTCGTTACATCGACGATGCAAAACACGCCAATGACAGGAAGGTCATGGACAGGAATGTTTAGAAGCTTGGTTGTGTATAGATACACAGGTAATGTTTGATGACAATTTATTTTATTGTAGGCATTATGTTGTTGTAGTGTATATGCTTTGCAAATAATGTTCCTACGTTCACCTGAAAAATATCCAATCCCTAGATGTTAAAGAGTGTAATAAACTTGAGTACGTATTAGTTGTATTGTATATTGTGTGCTGTAATTTTTGACGTTTGTTTTAATATAGTTAACATGACATTATTAAAAGGTGGGAGTATTAAAAGCTGTTTTCCTAAAGCTATTAATCCATAAAGGAAAGAGATAAATGTAAAGCAAAAAATGATGCTCAAAATTACAGAATTTTAAGAAATAAAGTATGTAATCTGATTAAAGAATCTAAGAAGTCCTCTTATGAAAGAATTATTGAAGAAGGCAAATCAGATCCAAAGTCAATATGGAAACTATTTAAAGAGCACGGTGCCTCCACAAAAACTTCTCAAAAAGGAAATTCTGTAAATCAGATCAATAAAAACAGTGAAGAAATAACAGATAATTTTGAGATGGCAAATGAGTTTAATAATGTTTTTGCAAATATAGCTGCAAATTTAAAAGAACCTATTTCAAACTCAGACTTTACAAAAGTAAAGCAATTTGTAAATCGCACTGTTCCAGACAAAATGTACTTTAACATTCCTCTCATAACAGAAGAACAAACTCGTAAAATGCTTCTCAGCCTAGATACATCCAAATCCACGGGACTTGACCAAATTGGTCCTAAATTACTAAAATTATCAGCCAATATAATATCAAAAAGTATTACATATATTATTAATTGTAGTATAAGACAGGGAGTTTTCCCAGATACGTGGAACGCTGCTAAGGTTAATCCCTTATTCAAATCAGGTGCATCTGATAATGTAAACAACTACAGACCAATTTCTATTTTACCAAATCTTTCCAAGTTGATTGAAAAACATGTGCACAACTCATTTGTTGAGTTTTTAAACTATTACAAATTACTATGTAAATCTCAAAGTGGGTTTAGAAAAAGCCACAGCTGCGAAACGGCTTTAGTTCATATGATGGACAAGTGGTTAAAAGGATTAAATGAAGGTAAATTTGGTGGTGTAATAATGGTTGATTTTAGGAAAGCATTTGACTTAGTGGATCATAACATTCTTTTAAACAAAATGCAGATCTATAAATGTAGTGACACTACAGTTAAGTGGTTTAAATCTTATCTAACAGATAGGAAACAAAATGTTTCACTAAATGGGGTTCTCTCTGATAAACAGTTAATTACATGTGGTGTACCACAAGGCTCTATTTTAGGACCTCTCCTATTCTTATTATTCATAAATGATGATCTTCCTATATGTCTTGATGGTATTGTATCTAATACAGACATGTATGCGGATGATACCACTATCTACGATGTTAACACATCAAAAGCAGTAATTGAGCAAAACCTTCAAACTGCTTTAAATACCCTCAATACTTGGTGCCTAAATAATGGTATGGTTTTAAACACAGAAAATACTAAAGTGCTCTTAGTTACTACACCTCAAAAGCGTGCAAGACTTGTTAATAACAAATTATCATTAACATACAATAACATTGAAATGCAACTTACAACAGGTGATAACATTCTGGGAATGCATATAGATGAACACTTGAAGTGGGATAATCACATTATGTATATTCGTAAGAAAATATCAACCAACATCTGGCTACTGTCAAGAATAAAATCATATATTCCTTTAAATTACCGGATAATATTTTATAAGGCATATGTTCAACCTCATCTAGATTACTGCAATATAATATGGGGAAATACAAAGAAAGCTTACATACAACTGTTATTACGTTTGCAGAGAAGAGCATGTCGTACTATTTTAGGCGACCAATATACCACACTATATGAAGCACTGGTTATCAATAATTCCCTTAATATCGAGCAAAGGATATTTCTCCAAAAGGCAAAATTTATGTATAGAGTATCAAAACATGCAGTCCCGTCATATATTTGTGATATGTTTCATCCTACTGTTATCTCGCAGAGAAATCTACGATCTGCTTAGGAATTAAATTATATAACTCCAAGACCAAACAAAGAACTAGTTAAAGGGAGTATGTCATACGCTGGAACAATTGTGTGGATAGCATTCCTTCATATATTAGAGAATGTACTTCTTTAAAAACCTTTACCTTTAACTGCGTTATATGGCTGAAAAAAGAAATATAAAAAGATCGGACAGGGAAAGTAGCATTCAAGGAGGACAGTAAACCACAAAACACAGAAATAAACACGCAAACAAGCAAACAAGAAGGCAAAAGCAATAATAAATGCAAACGACATCACAAACACAAAAAGGGTTGACAATAGGGCTACCGCCTTGGAACGGTCAGTGACAAAGTAGACCACTGGGGTTTAAACCGGTTCTAGGGTGCACCAAACCTCACGCTTACCCTACTGTCATCCCATTAAAACAGGACAGTGTAAATAAAGAAATCCCCGCCATGATCTAATCTATAACCAACAAGGCAGCATCAATAGGCAATATAAGTAAAACACAAATATGATCGTGTAAATATAATACAAAAAAACAATAGCCTAGAAAGCCACAATGAGGTACTCAATGACTTTGTAGAAGCCAGAGCAGTAAGAGAATAAACCATTAAGGGCACGACAAGAAAGATCATGGACAAACTTCAAACGCCACCGTCCCAATGGGCTTTAGGTAGGCGTCATCATAGGGTCCACAGCCTGTCGGTCATCGTACAATTAAGGAGGAAGCATAGTGGCGAACTGTAAAAGGGTCCACCACCAAGCATGCAGTACGTTGCAAAATGATAGGGTCATAACCTCTTTTGATAAACTTTTTAACAAGTTAACAAAGATAGTATGAAAGTGATCATGACCTAGTAATTATTGTAAAAGTAATGTTATGTTTAGCAGTTTTAGATAATTATTGACATCTTGTGTACTATGTGGTACTTTATTCTGCACACCACCACTCAAACCATGTATATAATTATGTATATATATTAAGAATGATGTGTACATGGTTGTAAATGTGTGTGCATGTTTGTGTATTTGGATGTATGCGTGCGCAATAATGTAAGTGCGCAATAATGTAAAGGAAATATCACTGTTTTGTTATATATGTTTTACATTGTACATGTATATGTATGACTTTGCAGAGGGCCCCAAGGGAGATTAGTGTTGGCTAATTGGGCCACCCTCTATAAATAAAGACATTCATTCATTCATTTCATTCATTTGTAGATACAAATAGATGTTCAGATGCTTATTTTTATAGGCTGTTTTAATTTGTTAGCTACTCTACAATACTCATGGCGATACTAATATTGTAGTATGTCTTGAAGCATCCTTTTCGCTCCCGTTACTAAATGCCATACAGAATACATGCAAACGTAACGGGTATACGGCGCAAATAACCACTCACTTGTCATGTCTTCATATCTGATCTTTTCAATTAAAACAAATGTTGATAATGAATGCAAGAATAAGGACATTAATAATTAATGCCCAGTATTATACGTACTAAGTTAAAATAAATACTGTATATTGTCAAGAAATCGTAAGTTTCTGTATGAATATTACATTTATTTCATAAAATAAAATATACGTAGATAAAAGTCGAACGGAAAATGTAGCATTCAAGAGCACAAAAACCACACGTAGAAACAAACAACAATTACAAGATAAATAAAGGCAAGATATGAC
>JAWPHD010007815.1:97500-123348 GCA_037043455.1 Cyrtodaria siliqua | reverse complement strand
GATTTGTTCCTATGACCATGTAATTAGTTTTCGCTGATTGTACTGGCATATTATTCAAAATACACCACTTATTTATAATATTCAAACGATCTTGATGTCTATTTTGTACATCCAAAATATTATAATCAGATTCGTATACTGTAGTATCATCTGCATAAATATCTGTATTTCCAGAGGTAGATGCGAATGCAATGTCATTAATGTACAATAGAAATAGCAATGTACCTAGTATTGATCCCTAAGTAACACTTGAAGTAACTTTAAGCATCTCGGATTTTAAAGTTTTTACCGTATCACTTGTTTTCTATTCGGAAGATATGAATCAAATAATTTAATGGTATTGTCTGAAAAATTGTAAAGTTTCAGTTTGTGTATCCGTATTCAATGGTATACAAAATCGAATGCCTTTCTTAAATCAAGAAATACAGCTGCTATTAATTTACCTGAGTCTATACGTCTTGCAATATAATTGTATTTGAGTGGCACTATGACGCTTAAATATTTTTGAAATTGTTGGTAAGATTGAAATTGGACGATAATTACATGGGTCCTCTTTATTTAAATTTTTGTTTATAGGAATCACACATGCCTCCTTAAAAGTATCAGGGAACACTCCAGTGGGTATGCTGTTGTTTATGATTGAAGCTATGGAGGATGTTATGTAACCACCACAATATTTTAAAAAGCTAGGACCAACATCGCCTATACCTGTTGATTTGTTAATATCATGTTTATCAATCAACTTTCTAACGTTAAAAGATGATATGAGTTTTATACTCAATGAAGCATATTTCAATTTAATATCAAGTTGTTGCCATAATTCAGTAAAATCTCCTTTTACAAAACTTTTTTTAACAATGTTTGAATTATTTTAAACATAATTTATTGCCACTGATCTTTACATACAGAATAATATCCACATATATACAATTGAAATATTATAATGACAATTGGGTCGGGTAACAAGTTGTTCTACCAATATTAGATTAACCCGTCCCAGTTATTTTCTTTAATAGCGTTGCTATAAATATTCTTCTTATTTTTATCATGGATGAAATTTTATTGCGTACCAGTTTATATTGTTCACACTGTTCTTTATGTAGCTTATCCCTCTATAAATAAACCATTAGGATCTGCACACTACCTATGTTGTGCTTAGCGTCGGCGCAGCGTGTAGGGGATGCAGCGTAATTAGTACACAAATATTTATTCGGCATAGCGATATGTACAGTTTAATTGTATTCAGAGTATTTGTTAGCGTAATTCTATAAGTTGTAATGCTTCCGAGTGTTAAGTCAACTGTTTCAGTTTATGTTTTAATAAGCATATGCTGCCTTTAAATTCCGCATATGTACATTTGAAATCTCTGTCTGTATCTGCGGAATACTCCCATCCTTCATATTGGAGATCATATGGAGGCGCAAGTCAGGAACAATTAAACTTTAAAATATGTAATTTACAAGATTAAAAAGAAAAAATCACCCTAGTATCTATGGGAATGTGAGGGGAGGGAGTCAGGACTTGAACATGTCAAGACTAGAGCTCTCTTTGGTGAGTAACGGTAGTTCATTCCAGTATCATTTGTTCTTGGAAAATAAGAGTTTTGGTGGTAGTTAGTATTTGAAAATGGGATAACAAAGTTCATGTATCGTGATGATTGCAGATGGTGATGATCAACACATAGTAAGTTATTATGAATTTTGTAAAAGATGATGAGAGATGTCACTTGTCGTCTGTATTCTAAGGTAGACCATTTTAGTTCTTTTAGCATTGAAGTGACACTACTGTGATACATAATTATAATCATTGAAGACAAATCTGGCAGCTCGCCTTTGTATCATCTCCACTTTCTATGTTAGGTCTTTGTGTCTATTATCACAGTATATTACGCATTGATATTATGCACAGAGCTAAAATGGATTATTATCAGACACAAGTTGATATGCATTCAATATATTCACAATCTTGATACACGTTACCATTACGTAGTCCGAGTATTAACTTTCATACCCCATTCAACCACTTCTCCAAGAAGCGAAGACGGGGTTGGCTGGGGTATGAAATAAAACCTTAATTTCGGCTTAAAAAATTGCATATTTTAAAATTAAAACATTTAATAGGTAATTTTAAACAGGTTATCGCATTTTGTCAGTAAAAAATGTTTTTAAACGTCTTTTTTTGTGGAAATATTTGTTCTCATCGCTTAATGGAATTAAGGCGGGACCACGTAATGCGGAAGCGGGTTTTAATCCCAGTTAATGTTTACCCTACTTTTCCAATCAATCAGTTTTAAAATACGTGCACCAGTTATGGTGTAGCACACCCATTGCAACACAGGAAGTGTCGGCCTGGGGTATCGCATAATGGCGTCAATAATCAATTCTCATTTCTTTTTGTAAAAAAAGGCATTTTCACTAATTTAAAGTGCTATTTTTTGTTTATATCACATTGTTGATCTATCTGTTACATTTTTCAAGCATTGTCATGTTAAAATTGTGAGTTTTTAATTTATTTTGCTTATATGGAAATGAGTGTATGAATACAATATTATGGCATCTCAGTGTTTATGTTTTTTAAGGGAGCATTCATTCATGAGACAAGTTCTTTCTTATAAGATATATGACCCCCATTATTCTGTGGATTTTTTGGCAGCATATGTGTCATTTGTGATGAGAATGTAAGTTATTCATTTTTAATTTGCGTCTAGATACGAATGACAACATGGCATTTAAATTTTAATTCACACACAACTCAATGCAACAATCAATGGGCTTGTTACACCTTAATCATGACAAGTTTGCAGCCAGCGCTCTTCAAACATAAGAACGCGACCTATGTAGAGGAGAACATCGATAAACCTGCGGTAAAAACTTAGTCGGATAGAAGCTACATAGAAAGAAATCTTAACCAGCAGGAAAATGCTTTTGGTTTATTAATAGTGAAGATTCCTTTTTTATAACCTCTATCCTATAGCATTGTTATAACGCCTGAGTTGGTTAACATGTAATGGTGCAATACGTATAGGTTATTAGATTTGTAGTGGGATATATGCACGAGTTCTTTAGCGTATTAATATTGCGCGACTTTAGGAGAGCAATATGTATGCGCATAAGAAGGAGTGCATATCGAGTGCATATATCCCAATATAAATATAATAACCTTTTTATTGCATACGCATTTTTAAATTAGAGAGAATAACATAGGTTGTAACATTTAATTTTCACCAAAAACATTAATTTGAAACAAACATATTGCCATTAAATAATGGGAATTTTCACATTGAAATCAACATTGTTTACATCACATGACGTACTTTCTTTGACATGAACAGAAAAGTGCACCAATCACGAACAAGTATACATAACACAATATGACTTTATTACACGTCAATATGGGCGTCAATATTGGCGAATATTAACGTTTCCTGTTACAGTGAAAGTAAACGGGGCTTGTAAATGCGTATGCAATAAGGAATTGTATATATTGTTCCATGTGGTTTTGTTAGAAAAACGTGCACGACGCCTATCTATTAGGCAACGTTTATAAATTCGAGCACATTGTTTTATGGGTTTAGATTAAAATCATCATTATTTTCAGAATTGGACGAAAGAAGGCAATGTACATTGGTTTACTATTACTTTTGGTAACCACAGTTAGCGTCTCGTGGGCTCCAGAATTCTACTCATTCTCCATCTTAGAGTTTTTGATTGGCGCCAGTTCGCACGGTGCCTTTCTATGCATGGCAGTAATAGGTATGTGGAAAACTCGTGCTTCTCCTGCCAGTTTATTTCATATAATTATGCTGAACAAAAACAGTTTAGCACGACTTTTTAGGGACACAGATTAAACATATGAACATTGATATAATTGTTTGAAGATATAAGAAATGATGCTAGATTAGGATGAGCTGTTCAAAAATGTGTGTTATTTTATTGTTTTCTAAGCGAAGTATCACATTTACCTCCCTTATATTAAAAACAATTTATTTCATTATACAGACGTATTGCTTTAAACAAATTTAATGTTTGCCTTTGACAATAATTTCCCATTCTGTCGTTGTTGAAAAAGTTTAAGAAATTTGTTCTCAAACGATTATTATTCTCAAAAAAATCATGCCAAATTTCGTAATTTTAAATTACCTCCATTTTCATTGACATGATACAGATTTTTGATAACCCATAAAAGTATGTTCCCATCATATTTACCGTATTTTTATTTACTTTGCAGCATTAGTGTTGGTCATATATATGTCATTTTATCATTGACACCGAACATACAAGGTTTCGTATCTAGTCTATGGCAATGACATGCATTTTGTGCTTAATTTATTTTGCTCAGTATAGATACTGCAGTATAGACTTTCGTTTTTCAAACCACCTACTAGTATTTATATTTGCATTTTCAAGGAAAATCTCATTGGAAAGTATAACAAAAACAGTTTTTAATTTCAGTAATTTATTTTGCATTCTTCGCCTTCAGATTGCATGAAAACATCAACAAATAAACAAAAAACAACATGTTGTGCACAAAAATGTTCAGAATATTCAAGAATGTGAGAATCCACCGTTGTTATTCTGTAACGTGGGTGATTTAATTACCCGTTCCGCATCAACGCTTCAGTTAATTGCAATATCTTTCTCAGAATTAATAAAGCAGACCTAATGCTCGACTAGTAAGTGGGAAAGTGTCAATTCCTAATGATGGTGGGAGGTATACAGTACTGGTTCTACCCAAGAATACGTGGGTGGTCTGTCTCCACAACTAAAAATTGGCCATCATACTGAGCCTAAAATTTGCTGAAATTGTAGTATGAAACATTTATTTATTTGGATTTTACAGTTAATTTTTTTCAATAACTAACTGAATCCATTGTTGAAGAGAATGTACATTGTTCTTCTGCAAATCATATATAGACAACCACAAAACACCCTTGTATCATATTAGGGAAATTTATATACAATGAAACTAATTTATCAACTGTCATTTATTTTTAATTTTAAAATTCAAAGACAAAGCATTATATTCCAACTAAAGCAAGAACGCGAGGACAGCACAAATATCTACACTTTAAATGTTTCATGAACACGTATTGAAAACTGTGGCTTTTAAAAATATTAATTTTAGTGAATTTGTCACTTGACCTTAACCTTTGCCCCAGGTGTCAGACCCTGGATCCGAAAAAAGATTCACTGTCATCTTCAATTCACAGTGAAGCAATATAGTAGATATGAACACCTCCTTCAACTAATGTAGGATGGGTTGAGGTTACGAGCAAAACTGATTTAGGGATAGAATGGACGGACAGGACCAACCACAGTAATACCGCTTTTTCCTTTTTCGAAAATTGTGGATTATATTGATAAATGGTTACTATGTTTTGTAATATGTCGTACACTTGATACATCTCCAGGTATAGAAATAGTCGGTCCATCGAAGCGGGTGTGGACAGGCATGCTAGTCCAAATATTCTTCGCCATCGGTGTGTGCTACCTGGCCTTGATGGCATTTCTGATCCGGCGATGGTTCTGGATAAACTTGTCCATCGCCATTCCATGTGTCACGTATATCACTTACTGGTGGTAGGTATACATTGTCGATGCCGCGTATCTCATTTACTCGTGGTGGTTATACATTGTCCATCGCCATTCCATGTCGCATACCTCACTAACTGGTGGTATGTGTACATTGTTCGTCGCCATTCCATGTGTCGCGTACCTCACTTAATGGTGGTAGGTGTACATTGTTCGTCGCCATTCCATGTGTCGCGTACCTCACTTAATGGTGGTAGGTATACATTGTCCATCGCCAGTCCATGTTGCGTATCTCACTTACTGGTGGTAGGTATACATTGTCCATGCCGCGTATCTCATTTATTCGTGGTAGTTATACATTGTCCATCGCCATTCCATGTCGCATATCTCACTAACTGGTGGTAGGTATACATTGTCCATCGCCATTACATGTCGCGCATATCTCATTTACTCGTGGTGGTTATACATTGTCCATCGCCATTCCATGTCGCATATCTCACTAACTGGTGGTAGGTATACATTGTCCATCGCCATTACATGTGCCGCGTATGTCACTTACTATTTGTAAGTATACATTGTCCGTCGCCATGCCATGTCGCATTTCTAACTTACTTGTGGTAGTTATAATACTATCGATCGCCATTCTATGTGTCGCACACCGAATTAACTGGTGGTAGGTATTATAAGCATATTTCATGGGTATCCGGTGAAGATAGGGAATTCCAATCCGAGGTATACGTGTTTTTATCGGAACCGAGGCTCTGCCGAGGTTCCGATTAAAACACTTATACGGAGGGTTGGAATTCCCTATATGAACCGAATACCCCTGATAGATTCTTTTTCTTGCATATCAGAGAAATGTTGTGCGTTGACGCCGCCAGCTATTGACGTTTTGCATGTTTTCCTGCATACCGGATGTTGGTGCGCTTGAATTTTATCTCGACCCTAGGGTGAGATGGACATATCTAGCCCCGGTAAAATGACGGATATCCTTGTCCGGTATTCAAGACAATATTATCCATCGCATTCCATGTGTCGCATATATCACTCCTAATAGTACGAATACATTGTCCATTGCCATTCCATTTGTGGTATATGTCACTGACTATTATCTCTCGAATTCCGAGTGTCGCGTATCACTACTCTGTTACATTAATGTGCTATCAAGCAGTATGTTTATTGCTTGGACAAATTCATATGATGTGTTGTTAATGTGAATATAACCTGCACTAATTTGTAAACATGCGGGAGGTGATTCATTGACAGCTAATATATCCGTTATAGGTTGATTCCCGAATCCCCTCGGTGGTTGTTAACTATGGGCAAACACAGTGAGGCGGTGGAATACATTCGTAAAGCGGCCAAGGTAAACAGACGACATGTTCCAGAGTGTATGTTCAAAGTTGATAACGACGCTCCTGTCACTAAAGGCTCTGAAGGAAAAATCTGGCATGTTTTTGGGAGCCGGGTACTTCTCAAGAGAACGATGATTTTGTTTTTTAATTGGTATGTTTGTTTTTGTCATTTCATGGCTTGAAATGTTATACCACAGCTATTTGTCATTAGGATTAAAAGGTGAAATTCCATCGTATCGTACTTCGTTCAAATAAGAGCATGAAACATGATAACTGTTAAGTATTTATTCGTGTGTATTTCTAACTATTTATTTGTTATAATATATATTATCCTGTTAATGCAACTACAGATATATTTTGTAACAAAGTGTAAGTTATGAAATGTGTATTGCATATAAGAAATGCAGCTTTTATTAGCGCTCATTTAAATAAACGGGACACAAGGCAATACTGATGTCTGTTCTACACATGTTCACCCATCAAAACAAACCAAACACTGCCTTCTGGCTTTTCTCTCTTCGCAGATCCATAACCAATACGCTGAAGGCCCCCACCCCCACACACAACACCCACACACGCACACCACGCACACCACCACCCACCGTCCAAACATATTTTATATAAATTAACGGATTCTAGCTTGTTTTGAAAAAATGATGAAAATAGATCATATAAATTGCATTAAAGTATTGTTGTTTTTTCAAAGGAAACTTCTGTCATCCATTACTGTTGATAAGTGGCTGTAATTTGCCACACATTGTGTGTCATCTAGGAGAAAGATAAAAGGTTCGTTCCAGGTGTTTCCGGATAATGTAGAACTATGAGGTCATAATTTTCAAAATGGCGGCTGCTATATCGGTTTCAAAAGTAATATGTCTTTGCTTTTCATCTGATTTCTGTAATTCTTTCACATTTTCCCAAATTTTCCAAAACTTTCAACAATAAGTATGGTTTGAATATACGCCTACTTTCCCTTCCCTTTAATCTGTTGCTGCCACAGTCGAATACATTGCTCTTACGACCATTGTAAACCCAGATCAACCTGTCCATCATGTGCAGGCTGATTATTGTGTTCACTACTCAGTAAACATGTTTCCTTAACACTTTATAAAATATCAGCGGAAGGTTTGCATTCAAACTTTTGTAGACGACATTTGAAATGGCGGCTAAAGGGTTAACCATTTTGTTTCAGGATGATTGTGAGTATGACGTATTTTGGCGTCACAATGAACGCAGGGAATATGGTTGGCAATTTTTATCTCAACTTCTTTTTAATGGGGCTGGCAGAGATTCCCGGGTATTTGATTGGATTGACCTTGTTAGATAGGATAGGGCGTCGATGGACTAACTCGGGTTCGATGATTATTGGTGGACTGGCATGTTTAGCAACCATGCCCACTGTATTACTGAGTAATGCAGGTACGTAATACACGGTGTAATCTAGCTTGGTTAATAGATGTTGTGTTCTGTAGCCTATTGGATTTTACGTTGCTTTTTACCAGTTTTTCAGTCATATCACGACGGTGTAGCAATGAGCTCTATGCTCAAACTTATATTGCCACAACACTTGCCGTAGCAATATGACTGGATATTTATATGTTATTAGATTTCTATTGGGATATATGCACGCGTTCTTTCGTGGAACAATATTGCTCGACTTTAGGACGAGTACATATATCCCAATACAAATATAATAACCTTTTTATTGCATACGCATTTGTATAAATAAACAGAGTCCTTATATCATGACCCTGATATAAACGAATAATTAGAATAAAACAATAGGTTTTAACATTTAATTTTCATCAAAAATATTTATTTGAAAAAAAACTATACTGTCGTTACATCGTGGGACTTTTCACAATTATATCAACATCACGTGACATACTTTCTTTGACATGAATAGAAAACGAACGAGTATACATTACACACCCAATATGACTTAACCACACGTCAATATGAGCGATTGTCATACTGCAAAGAAAATTCTCAATTTTCTGCGCTTTCCACTGTGTGTAAAAGTCTGAAATAATCGTAAGTGTATTTTTTGGCAATTTTACAGATAATAAAAATTAACATAGTGATCAAATACGTTTACGGCTCGGGTGAATATAACTTTCAGGCAGGGAATGTGAGCCCATGTCCCCTGTCAAGAATCCTAATAACTAATAATATTGACGTTTCCTGTTACACTGAACATAAACGGAGCTTGTAAATGCGTATGCAGTAATAAAAGTATATTAATTCCTATTATTATATACCAGTTACAATTACGTTAATGTCACTGGCTGATTAGCAGTCACGGGTATGTGTGAATATCCTTTTCGGTTCGATATTTGACTCAGGGCTTTACGAATAGCAAATTGTCCTTCGTGTAAAGCGTCAAATAACAGAGATCAATTTCACAAATAAAAAAGTGAAAATTCGCGTATTCAGCTGGCCTTTTTCCGTTGAGAAACATTCTGTTCTGGTAATGGATTTTCTCCCTCTTTCGTATCGCCCAATCATACTTCAGCAAACGATTCATTCGCAACATCTCGATCTCTTCTTTGAATTTATTTGATTGGTCAGTCGTTTTCCTATGCTCTACACAGTCTCGTTTCGGTCAGTTAATAGTTACCTGTTCTGGCCCAACAGTCATTCCCACGGAAGAATAGTTTTAACTTAACTATTGACCTCAAGAAAAGTAGATAGTTGTATAATCATAGTTCTACATACACATGTACATATATATCCATGGTATAATAGGTAAATTTACTTAGGCAAC
Source organism: Cyrtodaria siliqua (assembly GCA_037043455.1). Taxonomy (NCBI): domain Eukaryota; kingdom Metazoa; phylum Mollusca; class Bivalvia; order Adapedonta; family Hiatellidae; genus Cyrtodaria; species Cyrtodaria siliqua. The sequence goes on along the minus strand of JAWPHD010007815.1, from coordinate 113,695 downwards.
AACCATTTAAATTTGGTCTGGAAATGATATTGTATGCTATTGCTTTTTTGGCACAAACCAGCCCACGAAACAAAATTTCATTGTAAATTGCCCAGTGAAGCTGAAAATGACATTTTGTTTCGTGTATAGGCCTATATATAACTAATTTGCATGTTTTATTGTAGTTTATGTGATCACATTACGTGTGTCCGCATTATATCCATTAAGCGATGGGAAAGCTTATATTAACATGATTTTATAACGGATATTTCGACAATAAAACAAAAAAGTGCGAAAACCTGTTAAATGTTTTAATTTTACAATAAGCCGAAATGAACGTTTTATTTCATACTCCAGCCAACCCCGTTTTTGCTTCTTTGAGAAGGGGTTGGATGGGGTATGTAAGTTAATACTCGGATCAAATAATGAAATATAAATTTAAAGTTTTCTTCCGTTTGTTTAATCAATCTGCACCTAACTAGTTTACTCTTAGATAGTATTATTAACACTCTTATTATTCTAGTCACTTGTTTTAGTGACTTTGCATATTTCTTACTCGTGCAATAGATTACAGGCTTCATGATGTCATTTTATGTCGTCATTTTATCTCGGCAGATTTACAACCACTGACGATAGTTCTCACCTTCATCGGAAAGGCGGGCGCTTCATCAGCATTTGGTATCGTATACATATTCACCGCGGAACTGCTTCCCACGGTTGTACGAAATGCCGCCATGGGAGCCTGCTCGTGCGCTGCACGTGTTGGAGGCATGTTGGCTCCATATATAGCTAAATCGGTAAGTGGTTAAACTGATCCTTTTGAAAGAGGAGTTAGTGTCACACAAGTAGAGCGTTAAAATCCAACTGAACCAATTTCAAATTAAATGCTGATGTTTCAAAATGTTTTAAAAGCATATGATGAAGTCAATCGTTGAAATTGGCCCCAATACGATTAATTCCAATACGAGGTTCAGAATGATAATGACCATACGGCATGAAGCAACGATAATCCGACAGGTTTTGAACAAGACCTCTGACTTGCCGACAGAATCGATACATTTCCGAACATTCAAAATCGGCACATTTGTGCTGCGTTGCCTGCTTGTATTTTGTAATTGAATAGTTAAAGTTTAGTCATCGGCCCCAATCTTTGACCAAAATGTAAATGAGATACATAACTATACCATTAATTATAATACACCCGCACTATATAGCCTAGTTTAAAATATCTCGTTTTTTGAACGATATATCACTGTAATTTTTGGAACGTTAGGAGAATAAGCATTACGCATTACATATGCAACGTAAGGAGAGCAAGCAAAGCAATGCGAAAGATTTCAGATGTGTGCGTTATTTTCACATTTTAGGGGTATTAGAATAGAAATAGAACAGCGTTTACGGTGAATTATCTATAATATATCACGATTTGTCGTTCAACTCCAAACCGTGATATATTAAACGATAGTTCACAGTAAACGATGTTCTATTTCTTAAATAAAACCAACTATTATAACTCTCACAACATATCATTTTATACAGGACTTAAATAAGTGTATAATCAACGATAAACGCAAAGTCCTACACCTTCAAAAATGTGTAGCTTTTTATCACTTTGCTGATCATATTTGTCAGATTATTGTGATGGTGTTATGCAGAAGTTATGAATCATTCCTATTTTTGCCATTTGTGTCGTTGCTAGGGAGTGTTGATAGGAGGCAAGTTCGGTCAAGTTGAGCCGCTGGTCATATTTGGGGCATTGTCCATAATTGCGGGGCTGTTGCTTCTACTGTTGCCAGAGACTTTGGACCAGAAGTTACCCGACACTATGGAGGAAGGCGAACAATTTGGAAGGTAGGTTTTCAAATTTGATTTAAGCATGATTGTGTTATTAGATGTTTAAATGCATTGTTGTGCTAAGGGGACATTTTAACGCTTCATTCGTTTGACCATTCAATTTTAAGTTTACTGTTTTAATATAATTAAACAGTTTTTAACATCTTATATTACTCACCGTCAAAGGACAGCCATTGCAACTGTGTTGTCTTTTATACGTATATTTTTCTTTATCACATAACATGGTTTCTGCGAGTAAATAAAGTCATGCCATAATTTTATAACAACTTAAAGACAATGGCGTCAAGTTAAAGCATGCTTTGTGACGTTATGTGACTTAAGTACGGTGTCATAGACGTGACATGTGAGAAAAATAATTTATCTCGCGGCCACGAGTTATTAAGTCGCGGCCACGACTTATTTATCTCGAGGCCACGACTTATTATGTCGTGGCCTCGACTTATTTATGTCGTGGCCACGACTTATTATCTCGTGGCCACGACTTTTTATCTCGTTGCCACGACTTATTTATCTCGTGGTCACGACATAATTAGCCAATCAAAAGTGTTGAAAAAAATCGCTAGAAATCGCGACTTTTCACCCATATTGGTGTATGGGCTCCATCTCCCCACTACTGGCGCAACCCCCACCCCCAACACCCCCATCCGGCCACGCCCGTTTTTTTTTTTTACATATTGCTGATTTGTTTTTGGTCTGTTCATAGAAGTATAGCTATGTTGCCTGCCCCCCCCCCACCCCACCCCACCCTCCTCCACCCCACCCCGCCTAACCCATCCCGCCTAACCCACTCGAAACCCGATGTGTTTTTTTACATATTTCTGTGTTGGTTTGGTCTATTCACAGACTTATAGCTACGTTTCCCCCTTACCCGCCCCCACACCCACCCTCCGCCTAACCCACTCGAAGCCCGATATTTTTCTAGATTTATAGCTATGTTGCACCCCACCCCGCTTATCCCACGCGAAACCTGTTTTTTTCTCTTATTTTACATATTTCGGTTTTTTTTTGGTCCATTCATAGACTTAAAGATATGTTGTCCCCACCCCACACCGCATCCCCACATCCCCATGCCCAACCCACTCGAAACCCGATTTTCTTTTACATATTTCTATGTTGTTTTGGTCTATACATAGACTTATAGCTATGTTTCACCCTATCCACTCCCCCACCACCCCCACCACACACACCCCACTCCGCCGGGGGGAAACGTAGCTATAAGTCTTTGAACAGACCAAAACAACACAGAAATATGTAAAAAAACAACATCAGGTTTCGAGTGGGTTAGGCGGGGTGACTTAGGCGGGGTGGGTGGGGTTGAGGAGGGGGCAGGCAACATAGCTATACTGAGTCTATGAATGGACCAAAAACAATTCAGCAATAATTAAAAAAGAAATGGCGTGGGCGGATGGGGGTGTTGGGTGGGGGCGCCGCTGATTGGCTAATTATGTCGTGGCCGCGAGATAAATAAGTCGAGGCCACGACATAATAAGTCGAGGCCACGACATAATAAGTCGTGGCCACGAGATAATAAGTCGTGGCCACGACTTAATAACTCGTGGCCACGGGATAAATTATTTTTCTCACATGTCACATCTACACCACCTTACAAACGCGACCGGTCGAAAAAAATCCGCCCGATTCCAAACGTTTTTTTTCCGATAATAATATGTTATTTATTTTTAGTCGTATCCTGTCAGATTCACATTTTATAGGACCCCTCATTGTAGACGATCCTAATTTATACGGTCTTAGAGACGCCCATTGCCAATCTTGAAGAGTTGTCTACCTTTATCAGTTTATATGTACAAATACAAATAAATATATGTTATGTTCTGTTTATTGTTCGTTTGGTGGCGCTCCGTCGGTAGCGGATGCCATCGTGTTTTTTTCGCTGTTTTTATTATGCGTTTAATTCACTGCGACTATAGAAGCGTGACACATAATCTGCCCGTGCGTGACACATACCCTGCCCGATTCAGTGTCCTATGAAGAACAGTTCCGTCTTACTTCCCTACCTGGTCAAACTTGAATAGCCCTTTGACCGTGAAAAAAACAGACAGTGTTCCGCTTCACCTTTATTGATTTGCTTTACTAATTGTTTTAGATAGGAATTGTGTAACACCCAGTATACTAAATTCGTCTTTAATAAGTGCAAAAAAAAGTGTTTTAAGTCCAAGCAAACAGTTCAAACAGCATTTACAAAAGAATATGACATGGAAGAAGTAAACAAAAGAAAATATCTACTTACCCATCTGAAAAACCTAAAGTCGGGCTTGGGCAAAACAAGATATTCTTAAGTGTGACCTTATGAACTGTTCGATACATATATAATCGGACAATTTATTATTGCATTAATAGAATCTCGTTGTCAAGATGATGCTAGGCAAGCCGTCACGTCATATTAAAATTAATAATAATTACGCATTCGCGACAGATCCTATATATTGCAGCTGGACGTCCAAGTATATATGGACATATAGCTTTATTGCCCTTTATACAAGGTCATGTATGCCTCATCTATGCGGATGATCATGACTATAGGTTTAAATTACTGGTTCTAGCCAGGAAAAGGTGGGTGATCTGCCTCCATCACGAAATAATCGACCGTCATATATAGCCTAAATTGTGCTGAAAATGACGTAAAACACCATTCAACTTTATTTATTCTATTCATAAACTTCTACTGAATCATATCATCTTTCTAAGTTTCTAATAAAAACATTTTCTTCTGTTTTAGAAAACAAGTACGGACTGATGTAGAGATACCTTTTATAGTTGAACCAACACTGGGTGATGACAAACCACTTGGCAAATTGTGATTAGTTGCAATGAGTTTGCTCACTTTACTTTGTAAACACAAGTTTTTTACATCCGCCATCTGACACGACCAAAACAGAACTTCTTACAAGAATGCAGCAGTCAAAATCGCGTGTCCGCTCTGATTGTTTTGACTGCGATGTAGAAGTGTACATTTAATAACGTATATATACTAAAGGAAAAAACAAACGCCACTTGGGAATTGTCGCTATATATTGCATGTTTAATATGCTGCTGTTATTCGAATGGTACATAAGTCCTCACCTTTCTGAAAAAAACTAAAACAACACACCGAGTGTTATTCCTTCAATGTTTCATTATTGATAGAATATGCGTTTGGCTCAAGCATGTGAGTCAGCTTAGGCAAACTCTTTTCATTAAATACAGTACTGAAATGTCTCAAATTTTCAAAGTGGAACTTTAACATTTTATGAAATTCGTGTTACAAAGTGTACTGTGATTAAAAACTCTACAATAGCACAGTTTGTGTCGTTTCTCTAACTGGCTGCAACCTGTTTTTCACAAAACATCTTGGGATTTCTTCGGAATATTACGTGGAATTAGGTGTCTATATACATTATATAGCGGAAATTTCCGAGTGGCGTTTATTTTGCTTTTAGTATACGTATGCCTACGGTAACCGCAATAGCCCCTTTGTGATTCTTCATATTAATCCACCCTTTCTATTATTTAAATATGAGTATGGCCAGGAACAAATAACTTATTTATCACAGAGCTGAACAAGTAGGACTTCAATCCTTGTTTGAGGAAGTTATTCCTTAAATGAGGATATTCGCAATATCTAGACATGATACATGTGGTGGCATTCTCATATCATGACCATGGTCATATTTTTATTCTATAACAAACGCAAATCCTTTCATCAATGTTTTATTTGAACAAACATGTTTACTAAATTCAAATTATTTCTAGCTAGTCACTTGTTCCTTATTTATATACACACCAATAACAATATAATAGCAACTGTGGCCATATAGCTTCTATTTCCACTCCTGGGGAATCTGTACATTGCGAGAACAGATTAGTGCATAGTATGAATGGTTAGGTCAAAGGAATTTATAAATAAACTTTGACAGTGATTATTTTGTGTGGCTTATCATGAAACTTCGACAATTTCAAACATAAAAACATATACTTGGAACTATTAAAGTAATACCCGATAATCATTCTTATATTTTCAGTTTTGTAAATTGTGTTATTTGTATCTTGTTATTCCATTGTCATAATGTGTAGAAATTATGCATAAAGTCATCATCGTATTATATTTGTGAAAAACAATTACCAAAGCTGTATGGATGGTGTGAAAGTGATATCAACATACATGTGCCAAACAAATTTCAACTACTTAAATTAAAGCGCTTAGAAACTATCTGCAATTTTGTTTATAGTACGCTACGAAGTGAATGGGATCACCGTACTAAAGGTTAGGGTCTAAATCGATAGCTGTAGTACGAACAATAGCGTCTATATGATACGAATACACGTTTTTATCACATACTTCCCTATAAATACTTCCCTATAAATACGTCGTTTTTGAATATTCGATACCACATAGACCTAGCTAGTCATTTCTAGCATACCGGACAAGGATATCCGTCATTTTACCGGGGCTAGATATTTCCATCTCACCCTGGAGTCAGATAAAATTCACGCGCGCCAACATCCGGTATGCAGGAAAACAATAGATGGCGGCGTCAAAGCACTACATGTCTCTGATATGCAAGAAAAAGAATCTATCATGGGTATTCGGTTCAGATATGGAATTTCAACCCTCGGTATTAGTGTTTTAATCGGAACTCGGTTCCGATAAAAACACTTATACCTCGGGTTGGAATTCCCTATTTTCACCGGATACCCATGAAATATTCTTATAATCCATGCTGGGCAATAAAGCCGGGCAGTAAAGTCATGAACATGTCATATCACGGAAATACACGAATGTTCATCTCGATCATTTTACCGGAGTGATACGGAAATAACCGATTAGTTACGATTGTATACGATTTGTCACGGGTATTGTTTGTCGTCTACTTCCCTCCTCTTTTCGCGGCAGATTATTGGCTATATAATCATTATCCGTGGAAAAAATAAACACTTATGACAACACACCTTGAGTAGAAAACTTCAAATTCAATGGAATTCATTTTCAATAAGATTTCGGACAAAAATAAATGTTGTGTACAGTACCACTTATGTGACATACATGAGCACATCAGAATGGACTAGATCTAAACTTTTTTTTTCTCAAGTATATGATAAATAGAATAAAAAATGTGTATTTTCTTATCACACACTATATCAGGCCAAAACAGAACTAAAACTCTCGGGCTGATATGGCGTCTCAGTATAGGGTGTGATATGAAAATACCCATTTATTTTTCTCTATGTACGATAGTGATCTGATTCTAATGCACTACCCTGATCTCGATGTGTACAGATTTTCATGATATATATCATTTGTCATGTTCATCAAATGTTTCGGGTGCCAATTGAGTGGTCGCAACAAAACATGATCGTAGGTCGAGTGAAAAACAGAATTGTCAGCAACTCTGCAGTACTGCAGGTGAGAAGTATGATTCTGGGCGATCTGCATATGCTTTTATTTCGATGTAAATGGAGAACTTGTTAGTGCGCCTTAATTCTCTTAATTGTGTTAGTTGCTCTCAAAGGATCACCTTTATCAGTACTTATTAACATTCACACTAGCGTTCGTTTAGTGCAGTGTGGCGGCTGTAAAAAGTCTCCCCGTGCTACGAATCAGTAGTGTTATTTTTTACTGGTCCTTTGGGACCAACGAGCCCAATATAGGTGGCTTTGAAGTAGAATACCGCTTAAGCCGGTGCTAGGGGACGTGAGAAGTGTTGCTTCCTCCATTACTTCTCATGAACAGACTCAATAAAACCGAGACTGCTGCTTTATTCTCTTAATTGTGTTAGTTGCTCTCAAAGGATCTCCTATATCAGTACTTCTTAAAGCCCATTTCAACAGGGGTGTAACTGATTGAAGTTATTTTCTAATAACTTTAATGGGTTATTTTATCAATAATTCAGGAGTTTTCTCCCTTTGAATACAGTTCGATAGATAACTTAAATAAGTTATGAGTAAATGTAAACACCTTTCCAAGGGAAACAACTTATTTATATGATTGGTTAATTAACACTTCATTGTAAGATTTAAGTCCCTTGCTGGAATAACTATATTCAGTTATCAGTACTGCCCTGTCAACTATGCTAAATCAGTGAGCCTACAGAAAATGTGTTATGTTAAATATTTTAAAGTTATGAAAATGGTAAGAATGCATGAAATAGATCGCTATTATGGGTAACATGTTTCATAGAATATGTTTGAATAAAAAGGTGAAAACATGTTACAATTGTATGGCAAGTAACCCAATAGGTCTCTGCCATTAAGATTGTGTTCATTTTAATATACCATACATTTAGTTCCATACACATGTAAACTTAAAATGATAGAGGTAACACATCAATAAAATGATCAACATAATCTATGTAATATGCGATGTGTCTCAGTCTCATCCATCAGGCACAAGTTAGACAGTCATTGGTGTAACTTGATTACGTTTTTTTTTTAAATAATTTGTTTAGGTTATTAGAGTTTTGGAGCTTTTTTTTCTCAAAATAACTGAAATAAGTTTCAGATATTCATCTGTTTGTAAATCTGTTTTCTATCAAAACAATAATATTCCTGCAACACCTGATCTTTTTTTCTGGTTCTTTTATCTTTGTTGTTAACTAATTTGCCATAAATTCTTCTCCGCAAGGTTTAGCAATAGTTTATTCAAGCTTTTAATTGTCAGGGGTGTAACTGATATTAGTTACTTACTAATAACTTAAATGAGTTACATAATAATATGGAGAAAGTAGCAAAATAGTTTAAAGACGTTATTTCTGAAAAGTTCATCATCATATTTCACTTGTGGCCATAGGCATTGTTTTAGGGTAAAACATAACTTGTTAAAGTTATTTAGTAAATAACTGAAATCGGTACAAAATAAATAAGTTATTTCTGAAAAGTTTACCATAGTTCACCTTTGGCCATAGGCATGTGTTTTTTGGGGGTAAATCATAACTTGTTAAAGTTAAAGTCATTTAGTAATAAATCAATTACACCCCAAATTAAAACAAGACTGAAGTGTCTACATAATGTGGGTTGGACAGTCTTCCTTTTCAGTCGTATATGTTGGTCCCGTTCCTAATCCAAACAAGACTCAGTGTTTTTGGGGCTGTTTTTATAGCCGTTTTTCGGTCATATTTCTAATGCCAAAACATATCTTTTTTTTACCCAATTTTAAAAAAAAAAACAATTTTGGTAAATGTGTCACATTTATTGAGTACAAAACGCTTTTAATTGCCTCCGTTGACTTGGTGTACAGTTAACAGTATTAAAGATAAAATTCTGACATTAATGTTTTAATGGATCTATTTCCTTGTTTACGAAAATTCGCGCTAAAATTCCCAATTGTTATGTTCCCAAAAAATAGAAAAAACAACAAAAAAACAACAACAACAACAACAACAAAAAAAAAACACAGAGAGTTGTCAGAAGACAGTAGAGCTCACCTGGTGTGGGCAAATTGGGAAACGTTCACCCCTCTTCTTAAGTAAGGTCCTAGAATCTCTGTTATGAACTATAGATCGGTTACTTTAACATGTGTTTCTTGTAAAATACGTGAATCAATACTCAGAGAAAGTATATTTTTCACTTGAATTCAGAACATTTGATCAGCATAAATCAACATGGCTTTGTAAAAGGTAACAATGACTAACAAACTTGCTAAAAACTCTAAAATCAGTCACTAATGATTAGACAATGGTATATTATATCCACAAATATTGTATATCTTGTCTAACAAAGTGCATTTGATTCAGCAGAACTTGAGAGACAGTTAGTGAAATTGGAGGCTTAAGGGTTACAGGGTAAGGTTTTAAATTGGATAAACGATTTTCTGACTGGACGTTAACAAGTAGTAGTTATTAGAGGCCAGTCATCTACAGAAAAAGACGTCTTAAGTGGAGTACCCCAAGGATCAGTATTGGGGCCTCTTTTGTTTATACTTTTTATAAATGAACTACCAGATATGAAAATCACATTTTTTGGCGGATGATACAAAGATTTTCAATTCATGTAAATATATGAATATATTACAAGATGATTTAAAAACATTACAATCATGGTCATATATATGGCTTCTGAGATTTAATGTAGCCAAGTGTAAAACAATCCATTTTGGTAATGATACTCCAGAAATACTTACAAATTAAAACATATAGACATTGAAAATTCAGATTCAAAAAGGGACTGGGGAGTTATTATCAGTAAGAATAGAAAGCCAAATGAGCAGTGTAGTGCAGCAGCAAAGAAAGCGCTGCAACGATACGCTTATTAGAAAACAGTGATAAAATAAGCTTTTTTATTATATATACCAGTTATGTACGTCCTCAATTAGAATAGTGTATTCAGGCTTGGAGTTCTTATTATCGTAAGGATATTGAATGTTTAGAAAAGAATACATCATCGAGCAACCAAACTAGTACCAGAGCTAAGAGATCTCAGATATGAAGAAAGACTTTCAGCTTTAAATATGTACTCTTTTGAACAGGGACGTGTCCGAGGCGATCTCATCGAAACATTCAAGATACTGAAACATAAATATGATTTGGACTCATCATTGTTTAAAGTTACTGATCCTACCACACATGCAACGAAAGGACACAGTATGAAGTTATTTAAGCCGAGGCTTGTAGAAGGTCTGTCTTTGAGACAAAACTTCTTCAGCATACGAGTGATAAATCAATGAAACAGTCTTCCCCAGAGTATAGTTAAAGGAAACACAGTAGCCACATTTAAGAAAAGACTTGATATCCACTGGCAGATCACTACTGAATATGGGACACAAGAGACATTGTCTACTCCTTGAATTCCCATAAAAATGCAAATGTAAAACAGAACCGTCGGCAAAATACAGTGGTGTATCGAATTGTTGGTAAATCGTTACATCCCTAGATATTAAAGGTGCAGTGATTAACCAAAATCTCCGGCAAATAACAATACACAACAAAATATCTTTTTAACAAATCCCTCCAGTGCGATTTGAACCCACGATCCCAGGTTTCAAGTGTACATTACCAAAATATCAAACACGGGTGTCACTGATTTGATCTGACTGGGTTTTGAAATTGTCCAAGCTTTCATTGATATCAACAATCTAAAGTTTGGTAAACGGGTAAAATCGGATAAAAAATGAAGGTAATAGAGTGCAGACACCAAAACGTTAACGCATTTTCAAGGGACATAACTCTGGTTTTACTGGTCCGATCTTGCTGGTTTCATTGATATTAGCATTAACAATTTCAAAACGTTTGGTAAAGATCGGATGAAAAACGAAGGCGCTAGAGCGCACACACCAACAAGTTTACGGACAGACAACAGACCATGAGATAAGCTAAAAACAACAACAAACATGTATAAACAGATACATTATCATAAATGAATATCATCAGGATCACGAACATGTAAAATGATTGTCTGTATACAAAGTGTACAGTTATATAACATTATTAAGTTACTTATATTTTTAAGTGTCATGGGTTTAACATTAATACTACATCACTCTGCAGTCAACGTGGTCATGCAGCAGGACATTTTCGTTTACAGTAATATTAATTATGTCTATGTGCAAAACATAATGGCTTCCAGAGATGTGCTCTGTGCTTCTATATTTTTAAGTTACATAAAATATAACTCAAATAAGTTATATCAATGACTGCAGATCGAGGTTCAAATACAAAACATACCCAATGGACAGGGAACTATTAGCATAATTAGCATATTATAATCCTACTCTTCTTTCTGAAAACTGGGTCGTATTACAAATGATAAGCGGCATGTACAGTATAGAAAGGTGTATTCACATAACATGCCTCTTGACTCTACTGTCACACCACACAGATTCGTCAGAACACAGATTCACAGAAACTCATTGATAAAATTTAAAATGTTATCAAAGTTATAAACAAAAAATGACATTTATGATGTTAATCTTTTCTGTTTTACAAGTAATCACATCATCAATATTATGCGGTTAAAATGTTTAACATTTTTAAGTTCCATTTAAAATGTTACATCGACAGGGTACATAGACAGTAAGTAGTGTAACTAATTTAAGTTACTTGCCAAATAACTTATACAAGTTATCTAAATAACTTATACAAGTTAACTAACTTAAACGCGTTATTTCTTAATCTGAAGGGTCCAACATAACCCCTACACAAGTTATTGTTTATTATTTATACCACACGTATAAATAACTAGATGTATCAGGAGGTTGATTAATATGTCATTAGGTTAGTTTAAACGAAAGATTCCCCTATTTTTGTTGGGTCATCCTTGTGTTGGTTATTACATATTAATAAGGATAATGAAGAAAAAAAATAGCTTAAATAAGCTATTTCTGAATAATTAACCACATTTCACGTGTAGCCAAAGGCATGAATCTTAGGGGGTAAAACATAACTTGTTTAAGTTACTTAGTAAAGTTATAAGTTATTTCTGAAAATAAATATAAAAGTCGAACATGAAATGGAGCTTTAACAGAACACAGTAAACACAAAAACACGCAAAACGACAAACATTACGTGGTCCCGCCTTAATTCCATTAAGCGATGGGAAAGGTTATATTAGCAGGATTTTATAAGCGATATTTCGACAATAAAACACGTTTAAAAACATTGTTTATTGAAACAAAACGTGACAATCTGTTTAAAATTACATATTACATGTTTTAATTTGACAATTTGCAAACGTTTTATGCCGGAATTAAGGTTTTAAGCCAACCCCGTAGTGGAGTGCGTAGTCCAGTGCTACAGCGCCGAACTCCAGATCGAGAGGTGGTGGGTTCGATCCTCGCCGCGGCCACGTTAATATATCCTTGAGCAAGATAATTAATCCACATTGCTTAGTACTGATTCTACCCAGGAAGCCATCGAGAGTGATTAATCTAAATTATTGCAATAACTTGTTTCGCAATCGATGTAAAAATAAATATGTTTTAACTATTAACCCCGTTTTCCCTTCTTGGAGCAGGGGTTGGATGGGTATGAAAGTTAATACTCGGACCACGTAATGGTTAATAAGAAATAAAGGTATCACACACACAAAACAGGTTGACAGTAGGGCTATCACCTTGGAACGGTCAGTGGCAAAATAGGCAGCTTGGGGGTTTAAACCAGTTTATAGGGTGCCTCACACTTACCCTACTTCATCCCAAAAAAACAACACGGGACAGTGTAAATAAAGAAACCCCGTCATGAACTATTCTCTAACCAAAAAGGCAGCATTAATAGGCAATTTAAGTAAAACACAAAGATGCTCGTTTATATATAAATACAAAATACAATAGCCCTCTAGAAAGCCACAAAGAAGGTACCCAATGACTTGACAGAAGCCAGAACAACAAGAAAATAAACCATGGAGGGCACGACAAGACAAAATTGCAGACAAACATCAAACGTCACCGTCCTTTTGGGCTTTAGATATACGTCATCTTAGAGTCTAAAGTCTCGATGGTCATCCCACAATTAAAGAGGAAGACATAGTGGTAAACTGTAAATAGGTCCACAATTCACCATAGTTCATCTGTGGCCATAGACATGTAATTTAGGGTATAACATAACTTGTTTAAGTTATTTAGTAAGTAACTGAAATTAGTTACACACCTGACCTTGTCCCCAACTTAAAACAAGACTGAAGTGTTTACATAATGAGGGTTGGACTGTGTTACTTTTCAGTCGTATATATCGATCATATTCCGAATCCAAACAAGAGTCAGTGTTTTTTGGGGGGATGTTTTTATAGCCGTTTTACGGTCATGTTTGCCCAATTTTGAGAAAAAATATCCCAAAAGGAAAAAAACAACAACAGAAAACAACTGTCCAAATTATTCAGTACAAAACGGGTTTAAGTACCTCCGTTGGTATTGGTGTACAGTTAACACTATTAAAGATACAATTCTGAAATTAATGTTTATTGGATATATTTCGTTGTTTACCAAAAATCGAGCTAAAATTCCCAATTGTTATGTTCCCAAAATATAGGAAAAAATATTGAGAGAAGGCAGCAGCGCACACCTTGTGTGGTCAAAGTGGAAAATTATCACCCCTCTTCTTACGAAAGGTTCTAGAATCTCTTGTATGAACTATAGATCGGTTACTTTAACATGTGTTTCTTGTAAAATAATTGAATCAATATTCAAAGAAAGCATGCTTGTTCACTTGAATTCAGAACATGTGATCAGCAAAAATCAACATATCTTTGTAAAAGGTAACTACAGATGTTGTATATCTTGACTACCGAAGTGCACTTGATTCAGTTGAACATGAGACTGTTATTGAAACTGGATACAGGCTTACGGGATACAGGGTAAGGTTTTTAAATGGATAAAAGATTTTCTCACTGGACGTAAACAAACAATAGTTATTAGAGGACAGTCATCTACAGAAAAAAACGTCTTAAGTGGGTTACACCAAGGATAAGTATTGGGGCCTCTTTTATTGATACTCTTTATAAATGAGCTTTTTTGTGAATGATACAAAGATTTTCAATTCCTGTAAAAATATGAATATATTACAAGATGATTTAAATACATTACACTCATGGTCAGATCTAGGGCTTCCGAGATTTAAGTAGCCAAGTGTGAAACAATCCATTTTGATAATGATAATGCAGAATATATAAACAACATAGATATTGAAAATTCAGATTCAGAAAGTGATTTGGGAGGTATTATCAGTAAAACTGGAAAGCCAAGTAAGCGGTGTAGTGCGGCAGCAAAGAAAGCGATGCAAAGTCTCGGTTATTTGAAAATAATTTTTAAACACTCTGATAAAAAAAGCTTTATTATTATATATACCAGTTATATACGTCCTCTATTAGAATATTGTGTTCAGGTTTGGAGCCCTCATTATCGTAAGGATATTTCATGTTTAGAAAAAATATACCATCGAGCAACCAAACTAGTACCAGTGCTAAGAAATCTCAGTTATGAAGAAAGACTTTCAGCTTTAAATAAGTACTTTCTTGAACAGAGACGTGTCAGAATCTCATCGAATGATTCAAGATACTGATTTGGACTCTGGATTTGGAATATGGGACACAAGAGGTATTGCCTATTCCTTAAATTTCCATAAAAAGGTAAATGTAAAACCGAACATACGGCAAAATACAGCGGTGTTTCGAATATTTGGTGAATCGTTAAAGACCTAGATATTAAAGGTCCAGCGATTAACCAAACACTCCGAAAAAAAAACACAATACAAACATATGTACGCTCTGCTTTGAGTAACGAGTCTTGTTGATATTTAAGACATGGGTCAATTTGTATTGCCAGGAAGGCTATCCTATTCAGGAATAAAATGGACATTCTTGAAAAGAGATAACTATGAATGTTTGAAAATGGATACAAAAACATATATATTTGCTGGATGGGATCGTTAACTGTATCAGTTGATAAATGTATCGCATCGTGAGCCCTGTATATCGTGATACGTATCGTATCGTCATGTAGGCGTATCGTTGCTGCCCTATCAGATATGGCAGTATAAAACAATGTTCGATGATATCTTCAAAAATATAAAGTATCAGGTAGTATTTAGCGAATACCTAATACAATATGCAAATAATATTTGCTATTGAAATAAAACATGTTATTTTGTCATTAACACCGGTGCTAAACTAGATCAGCTAAAAAGAACAACATACATGTATAAACAGATACATTATCAAAATGAATATCATCTGGATCACGAACATGTAAAATGATTGCCTGTTCCAATCAGGTTTTTAAAAATAGAACAACTCAAATTAGATTTCATAACTGTGTACAGTTATATAACTTTATTAAGTTACTTATATGTTTAAGTGCCATGGGTTTAACATTAACAGGGCATCACTCTGTAGTCAACATGGTCACTCAGCAGGACATTTTTTAAAGTGATTTATCTAGAACAACCAATGAAGGTGATGAATACCCCGCGTTTTTGCTCTAGCCGATGATGGGCAAAATCAAGAATAATAAATGTTTAAAATATGTGTTAATTTTTTAATGTAAAAGAAATTCTCATTAAAACAAAGGTCCACAGTTGTGTAAAAAAATTAATTGCAGAATCGAAAACCCATAAATGCAGAGATACATCATACCATCATGTGTGAACTGTATGTTAGGTGTAATAACAATCCATGAAAAGTGTTAAAGTGAAAGCCACATGAAGTTGATTATTCAAATAAATAATTAGTCAAATAAAGGGTCATGATTCTGTAATAAATTAGGCATCAACAATTTGTTATTTAGGAGGACATAAGGTAAACAGTTGTTATGTGTACATGAAGTTTGGGAACACTCAATTCGAAAATGTTTTAGAAAAAGTCAAACAAATGGCCATAATTCTGTAATAAATTAGGCAATCAATGATGGGTGATGTACAGGGAAATAAGGTCATCAGGTGTTATG